>VDFB02012493.1:0-54349 GCA_007258455.2 Sequoia sempervirens
AAAAGATGAATGAATTTCTTGAAGACCTAGTCTGGCCACCAACTCAGCATCACCTCTCTCCAAGGGGAAAACCACATCACATTTAGCTAAAACAGAATCCTGCACCATTCCAAGCATACGCATCCAAACTTGCCGACCCACCAACTTCTGATCACGAAAAATTCTGCGGTTCCGCTCCAACCAAATCTGCCAAAGCAGAAAGGTAGGGCCCACGAACCAAACTTCATGCAAAAAGGAAGCCATAGAAGGAGGTCTTCCCATACTATCCCAGAATTCAACCAAAGAGCACGCATGAATACAGGGAAGCTTCCACACCTCCCACCACCAATGCCAAAGCTGCACAACAAAGGGGCACCGAAAGAACAAATGTGAAGAATCCTCTTCCGCCCCCCCACACAAAACACAAATTGAAGGTCCTTGAAATCCCCGTTTACGAATGTTATCCCAGGTCAAGCACCTATTCCAAGCCAAAGTCCAAACAAAGCAGTTGCATTTAGGCCACGAGAGTTTATTCCACACCCTTTTCCACCAATGAACCTCTGCCCCAGTTAGCTTCTGAGCCAATAACACCTAATAACCAGAAGCAACAGAGTAAACCCCCTTAGGATTATGGGTCCAAGCAAGAATATCTTCTTCCAGAAGAGAACTACAACTCCTACTATGAATAATCTTGTGAAGCTCGGCACTTTCTTCCGCAAGTCCCAAATCTGGCCACTCTGTGGGATCCTTCCAATGAGCTACCTCCAACTGACCAAAAGAAGCAACAAACTTGAAGTCACTCACCCTAGCCCAGCCAGCCTCGAGAAATCTTTGGCACAAAGGAAGTAGATTGGGGAACTGAGAAGTAAGTGGAGGGAATCCATCCCAAGAATCCGACCAGAAGAGAGCTTCAGTTCCTCGTCTACAGATCCAAAATAAACCTTCCTTAATAAGCTTTGCACCCTTCTGAAGAGTATTCCAAATCATTGAACCTTTCCCCTCAAGAGGGTAACGAGGAAGATCCTGCCGTGGAATCCCCGGGAAATACTTATGAGATAATATCCTGGCCCACGGCTGATCCTGTTCCACACACCATCTCCAAAATAGCTTAGCAGCCACAGCCACGCCAGATAACGCAGACTGTCGAAGACCAAGACCACCAAATTGCTTTGGGCTGCACACAACATCCCACCTAACCAGGCTCCACTTGGAAGAAGCCAAACTTCCCGCCCATAAGAACTGCCTTTCAAGAGAATCCAACTCCCTCAGAAAACCCATCGGAGCCACCTGAAGCATACATCTGTAGGTAGGGAGAGCCTGCACCACCGACTTGAGAAGCTGAACCCGCCCCGCAAAATACAACCATCTGTGGGTCCAATGATTAACTTTTGCACGAAGCTTATCAATAATATTCTACCAAGAACCCTTGGGAAGATGGCGAACAGAAATTGGGAAACCTAGATAAGTCAAAGGGAGAACCCCTATCTGAAACCTTAAGATATTAGCAATTCTTCTCTATATGGGGCTCGGCGTGTTGAAGAAGAATATGGAAGACTTCTCCTCATTAATCAATTGTCCTGAAGCAACAAGATATATGTCCAACACCTGCCTCAAGTTAGTAGCTTCCCTAACAGTAGCCATCCCCATCAGCGCAGTATCATCAACAAACTGCAAATGAGATTGCGGAGGCAAGTCTCCACCCCATCGCCAACCTTGAATGATGCCAAGCTCCACCCTTCTTTTCAACAAATGACCAAGGCCTTCCACAAGAAGCAGAAAAAGATACAGAGAAAGAGGATCCCCTTGGCACAAACCCCTAGAGGCACCAAAATGTTCAGAATGATCTCCATTTATCAAAACTGAGAAGGAAACAGACGTGACACAGCTCATGACCCATTGGATCCACTCCTCACCAAAACCAAAAGCAACAAGGATCTTCTGCAAAAAAGACCATCTAACCCTGTCATAAGCCTTAGCCATATCCAGCTTAATGAACATAGCCTTCTCATGGGAGTTGTCCATGGAGTGGATGGTCTCCGTAGCAATGACAACCCCATCAAGAATCTGCCGACCTACCACAAATCCACTTTGTTCCTCCGAAATCAACACTTTAAGCCACTTCTTCAGTCTCTCAGCCAATAACTTTGAGATGATTTTATAAGCCACCTTGCAAAGAGAGATAGGCCGGAACTGAGATAACCTATCAGCCCCTTCACACTTGGGTATGAGAGCAAGGAAGGTGGAGTTCAGAGCACGAAGCATCTGTTTATTCCTTTGGGACTCAAGGACAACAGCTAGAAGATCCAACTTTATGATATCCCAGAATTCCTGAAAAAATTCAATCAGGAAACCATCGGGACCAGGAGCTTTACCCTTCTTCATCTGAAACACAATCCCCTCCAACTCATCAAGAGAGATATCTTTCATCAAATACTCATTCGCCTCCCTGGAGACCAACTGAGGAATACAAGAAAGAACCTGTGCTTCCTCAACAGAGCCCCCTTGTGAATCCTCCCTAAATAAAGTAGCAAAATACTGAGATGCCTCAGCAGAGATTTCTTGAAACGAGGCAAGACGCTCACCCCTATCATTCACCAGAAAAGGAATGGAATTACCATGCCTCCTATCCTTCACAGAATTGAAGAAGAAGGCGGTGTTTTTATCACCTTCCTGTAACCATTCAACCCAGGCCTTTTGCTTCCAATAGATTTCTTCCCGCAATTCAAATTCCTCAACCACTTTCAAAGTCTTAGCCTCCTCCCTTAGAAGATCCTCAGAGGCCCCATTCTCACGAATCAACCACGTAATATTATTCAACTCCTCCTGTGCGGCAACCTTAGCATGAAAGATATTACCAAAACATCGCCGATTCCACCTTTTAAGCTGATATTTGACAAACTGAAGAAGCTTGGAGAATGTGTACATTGCCGTACCAAAAGTTGGTCTACCAATCCTCCACCACTCAGCCACATAATCATGAAGAGTGGGATCCCGTAACCACATAAGCTGGAACTTGAATGAGGGAGACCGAGGCCCCCGTGCAGAGATAATACTAAGCTTAATAGGCCAATGATCAGAACCTCTCCAATCAAGAATTTCAAATTGAGTGGACCATAAGTTTCCAACCCAATAACAGGAAACCAAGAAACGATCTAGCCTCTCAGCAACACAACTCTCACCAATTCTCCTATTATTCCAAGTGAAGCGACCATTACTAGGTAGAACATCAATAAGATTTAATTCAGAAATGCTATCTCTGAATAACAGAGCAGAAGGCTCCAACCTAGGAATTCCACCTCTTTTCTCAGACAATTCCACAATAGCATTAAAATCGCCAGCCATAACCCACGGATGGTAAGGAGCTAAGCTACAAACAAAACGAAGATGGGACCATAGAAGTTGTTTACCCAGAAACTCAACAGGAGCATACACATTAGAGAGGAGAATACACTCACCAGTCTCATACCAAGAGGCGACAAGGGATATAGAGGATCTAGAGGACAGCCACCATAGGGGGAAAATCTTCTGAGGGTTCCAAAAGCAAGCCACCCCTCCAGAAGCACCAAGAGCCCCCACACACTGGCATTCACCATATTTCCACAGCTTAGGAGCCATGGCCAACATATTATCTACAGATAATTTAGTCTCCTGAAGAAAAAGAACATCCGGAGAATGATTCCTAACCAAATCATGAACAGCTTTTTGTCGAGGGCCACTGTTCAAGCCCCTTACATTCCATGAGAGAACAATCATTTCTGGGGGCATGAAAAATGTGAATCAAGAGTCTTGACTGACCCTGACTCCCCCAAAGTTTCCCCAGTTAATTTAATCTTCTCCATATCCTTTTTCCTTCCCAGCTTGGAAGTCCTGTCACCAACCCCTTTCTTCAGTTCATTTTGTTGAATACCTAAACGAGAGGAGGCCAAAGAGCTCTTCCCCACATCCTTGCCACCTTTCAGGGGCAATGGGGAGCCACCTCCACCACTCTTCAAAGCTCCAATAGAAGATTCTTGTTCAGTCTGGACAATCAATTGTTGATCTGTATCCATCTGCCCAACCCCAATCTCCTGCACATGCTGCATGGCCTCCAATGGTGGCCCATCCTGTCCTGTACCCAAAGTTCCCTGATCCAAGTTCAGCAACCCCGGATTCACTTCCTCCTGGCTGAGATCATCCAGCACCTCAAACCTATTAAAAGTTTCATCATCCTGCCTCTCCCTCAAGGTCCGCTTCTGGCCCCGATTCCTATTGCGAGCCTTAACAGGGACAAAACCATCATCTCCATTACCATCACCCGGAATAGGCTCCTTACCATTATCAGTCCTAGGAGGATTACGAGAAGGCTGAGAAGGTTGGGGCCCCACAGGCTTAGCCCTAGGGCACCTACGCTGCAAGTGACCATATTCATGACAAAGACGACACCGAAAAGGTAGGGTTTCGTAATCTAGCTGTTGAACCCAGGTATATGATCCAGCACTCACTTCAACAGAATCTGGTAGTGGCTTGCTTAAATCAATTTCTACACAGATACGAGCAAAAGTCATTACCTTTTTGTACTGCGTCTGTTGTGAAGACCCAATAGGTTTACCGAGCATTGAAGCCACCAAATGCAACACGTCATCCCGCCAACACTCAACTGGAAACCACGGCAACCGAACCCAAACTGGAATCCGACTCGGTATTGCCTCAGTCGGGTTGAAGCCAACATGCCATGGCTTGATAAACAAACCCACCTAGTTATAAAAATAGGGGCCACCCTCGAAGACCTTATTCCGATCTGCCATGCAATCAAAAGAGACCATAAAAAAGTTGTTCGCAAGGAGCCTAATCTCCATCTCCCCCTCCGGCATCCAAGTCTGTTGAGCCCAGGATTCCAAAAAATGCAGCGAAACTCTCAAACCCATGAACTTGCAATAAAAAGAGTGCCTTGAATAGTATTCAATATCATCTGCAAGCATTTCCATCGGGATAATCAGCTTCGGTCGCTCTTTGCATCTTTCCAAACACCCATTAATCTTCATAATTCGGGAACCATTAACCGATCCTAGATCATTCATCTCCATCTCTGAAGAAAACAGCGTATTATCAAAAACATTCACTCCATGCGCCGAAGGCTTCGAACCAAATGCTGAACGGAAATCCAATTTGGGGCTAACCCCAGATGTTTCCCCACCCGGCATAGCAAAAAACAAGATCCCCAGCAGGCATGCAAACCCCCAGGACACTTTAGCAAGAAATGGAAAAAAGAAAAGACCCCAAGGGCAGGATCAAAACCCTTCCACCCACAAGCCACCCAAACAGTAGCAAGAAGGCCTCCAGAAAAGAAAAAAACCCCACCACCACAGCCCCGATAGCTTCAAAACCCCCCCCCACAACGCAGAAGCGAGCAACACACAGAGAACGAGCTAGGGCACGATCGCCCTAGCTCGGCTTGCAGAGCACGCAAACGCCATCCTCCACTATTTTTTTAAATTTTCTAGTTGACTTTGTAAAAACTATATTGTAATTGAACATTTTATCTATCGCACCTAGTTGTTAGTTATGCAATGTGCTAATGCTGAGTTTGAAAGATGTGAACTAAATGTAATCAACAATATGAACAGAAACTATAATACAACCCAAATTTTATGTACCAAGTGAATCGATGGATGGTCTTCATTTAAATGGTCAAGGAGAGCTAGGGCCCGCGTGCCCTAGCTCTTCTATTCTGTGATTTGTTTGTGCACGGTAGCCACGCTGGTGGTGAGCTCTCGAGGGGTGGGGTGTCTGCTTTTATTCAGGGGTGCGCAGGTCGGGTTGGGATCTCGGCTCATCTTGCCTGTAAGGAATTCTCTCTCACATTTTGGTTATTCATGTTTGAGACCTGTGGTCTCAATTCCATCTCTCCTTTTTGGTGGGGTGGTGCTATGCGGTCTATGGAGAATCAGGGTTTTGTTATATATGAGGTTTCCTCTGGGGACTTGGAGATGGTAGAGCCATCTTCTTCGTTGCATGCCAGTGGTAAGGATCCAATGGGTAAACCCCAGTCTGGAGATGGGGTCTCCTCTTCTAAAGGGGTATTTCGAGTTAAAAAAATAAACGGATGTTTGGAGAGATCCGAGGATCGACCAGTTTTGGTTATTCAACCTGAACAAGTTGTAGAGGATGTTGAATATTGGTGTAATCATGCCCTTATTTGCAAATTTTTGGGCCTTCGTCTTTCTTTACCTGTGTTGGATTCCTGGGCACGTCGAGTTTGGAACCCAGAAGGTGATATGGAGATTATTTTGGCTGCTAATAATTATTTTTTAGTTATCTTTTCAAGCATGTCGGATAGGAATAGGGCTTTTGAAGGGGGCTCCTATTTCTTTAACCAGGTGGGGCTCTTCATTAAGCCTTGGCACATGGGCTTCAACTCTGCCGAAGAGATCCCCTCGCGAGTTCCTGTGTGGGTTCGATTGTCGAGGCTTCCTTTGGAATTCTGGAGGGAAGATATTCTTCACTCAATTTCATTGCTTCTTGGAAAACCGGTGGGATTGGATACACAAACTCAAGACCATAATGTAATTTCCTTTGCTCGTATTTGTGTAGAAGTTGATTTAAATAACCCATTACCAGATTCTATGGAAATTCGTTTGGGATCTTCTTCTTGGATCCAACAACTAGATTACGAGACCCTACCCTTTAGATGCAGAATTTGTCATGAATATGGTCATTTACACTGCAGATGCCCTAGAAATAAACCCTCCCCCTTGGCATCCTTTGGACCTCCTAGGGGGGACAAGGGGAAGGCTCCTTTGTCCAATGAACCTATGGATAATGAGGGGTTTATTCAGGTTAAGTCCCGTAACAAAAGTAAGGGAAAAAAGAGAACCTAGTTGGATAGACAAAATGATGGCACTTTTAATAGGTTTGATGTTCTTGAGGATTTGGTACAAGAGGAAGGTATTCCAGTTGAGCTCTCTTCTAGGGATAAGGGTCTGCATGAGGTTCAGGAGGAGGATGCAAAGAAAGAGGAGTAGTTTTTATCTCCGGAGGACCAATGCTGTTCTATCTATTAAGGATTTTCCTACCCAGGTCGTGATGGTCGTGTGGACCTCAGGGGCCGGGCAAGCTTCTTGAAGGATTCCTGCGGGTGGTGGCCCCGGGTCCTCTTTGCTCCTAAGGGGGCCTTAGATTTTGTGAAGGGTAACAAAGCTTCTCCTAGTTTAGGTTTACAACAAAAATCCTTTAAAAAGGGGTCGCTTGATAAACCATCAAGGAGTGGAAGGAAGACTGATCAAGAGAAGGTCAAGATTATGGGTGATACTTTGGTTGAGTCTGGGTCTGTGAAACCCATTGATTCCTACTTTTCCCACCCCCATAAATGATTTTTTTATCATGGAAATGTGGGCGTTGAACAAATCCCAGACAAAGGCTATTCATTGCACTAATTGAATCTCGGGCCTCGATGGTCTTATCTGGCAAAACCAGCTGACAGTGGGATGGTTTGACACCAGCTATGACTGGCCCTGTGGTAATTAAGTGTGGTGGGTGCTTTGAACAGTTCAGGGGGGTGGCTTGCTTCTGGAACCTGAGGAAAGTTTTCCCCATATGGTGGAGTTCTAGTCGGTCTTCTATCTCTCTGGTTGCCTCTAGCTTGGAGACTGGAGAGAGGTGTCTTTTTTCTAATATTTATGCTCCTACTGATTTCTCTGGTAAGTCAAATCTCTGGGCTCACATCAGTTTCATTCGAGCCTTAGACCCCTTTCTCCCATGGATTGTGGCTGGTGATTTTAATGCTGTTACTAGCTTGGACGAAAAACAAGGGGGGTTAGCTAGGCTGGACCCTTCTGCAGGTCTTCTCAGGGATATGATTAGCTCCTTGAATCTCATTGATGTGAAGCCAACCAATGGCGTCTTTACATGGAATAATAGGAGATGTGGTGTTGAGGCCATCTCAGAAAGGCTTGATAGATTTCTAGTTTCGTGCTATTGGATGAACAGTAGGTTGATCACCAGTTCAGAAATTCTTGATTGGAGGGGCTCTGATCACTGGCCTATCAAGCTCTCTATCACTGCTTATGGAGTCACCAAAAATCCTTCCTTCAAATTTCAGTTAATGTGGTTAAGAGATCAGTCTCTGCATGATCTTATGGTGGATTGGTGGTATGAGGGGATGCCTGCCCATGGGACAAACATGTTTACTTTTAGTAAGAGGCTTCAACATGTGAAGTACAGACTTAAGAGATGGAATAAACAATGTTTTGGGAACCTTCATGCTCAGAAGTTGGCTGCTCAGGCCAAGTTGGATATCATCACCCGTCAGATTCGGGACCAAGGGTTGACCTCGGATCTGAGTAGAGCTGAGTCCTTAGCTCTCAGGGGATTAGAAGAGTGGGAGCTTCGGGAGGAGATCTTCTGGAAGCAGAAATCTCGTGTTGATTGGCTTCAGGAGGGGGATAGGAACACTGCTTTCTTTCATAATTCGGTTAAGGCTCGAAGGCAGAGTTGTTCTATCTCCTCTCTGGTTTCACCTGAAGGGGCTCATCTCTCCTCCAATGCTGATATTTCCAAGGAAGCTGTCAATTATTTTTCAAATCTCTTTTCTAGGGAGGCTCTTGCAGCTGGGGCTGAGGAGAGGGCCATCTTGGAGTGTATTCCCCACCTGGTCTCTGCTGAGATGAATGGAGCTCTCTTATGTCCTATTTTGTTACCTGAGTTGGAGAAAGTGGTGTTTAATATGAAAAAAGGTAAGGCTCCTGGCCCGGATGGGTTTCCAATTGAGTTCTTTCAGGAGTTTTGGGAAATAATAAAGTTTGATCTCCTCGAGGTGGTTCAGGAATCACATAGGAACAAACAGATGCTCAAGTCCATGAATTCTACTTTCTTGGCTCTCATACCTAAGAAGGAGGGGGCTAATCAGTTGGTTCATTTCAGGCCTATTGCGTTATGTAATGTTGTGTACAAGATCATCACTAAATTGATTGCAGAGAGACTCAAACCACTCCTCGGTACTCTGATCTCCAATGAGCAGGGTGGTTTTGTTGAAGGAAGACAAATTTTGGATGGTGTAGTGATAGCAATGGAAGCTATTCATTCTATGGCTCAGTCTAAGGAGAGGGCAATGTTCATTAAACTTGACATGGCAAAAGCGTATGATCGGGTGAGCTGGGAGTTCTTGCAAAAAATCCTCTTGACTTTTGGCTTTAATGAGGAGTGGGTTAAGTGGGTTCTTAGTTGTGTGACCTCGTCCTCCTTCTCTGTTCTCATTAATGGGGAACCTTCTGCCTTGTTTAGTGCATCTCGGGGTCTCCGGCAAGGGGACCCTCTATCTCCGTATTTATTCATTCTCATGGCGGAGGGCCTTGGAAGATTTATTAAGTCTCAGGTGAGGCAGGGTTTTATCCAAGGTTGGAGCTGGAACAATCATCTTCCTCCCTACTCCCATCTTCAGTTTGTGGATGATACTGGGTTGATGGGCATGGCGAGAATTAGTGAGGCAGTGAACTTCAGGAGAGCCTTAGACATCTATTTGAAGGCTTCAGGTCAGAGTATCAATGATGACAAATCCTCCATTTATTTCTTTAATACCCCTCAGCTCATTCAGAGCAGGATTGCTAGGATCCTTCAGTTTCAGATTGGTTCTCTTCCCCTGATGTACCTGGGGATCCCTTTGGCTCTGGGCTCTCAGCGTAGAGAATACTGGCAGGGGATTTTGGATAAATTCTGGAGTAAGGTTAGTCATTGGACGTATAGATGGTTATCTTCTGCTGGGAGAGTTGTTCTTCTTAAGACTGTGATGCAGGCTCTCCCCATTTATAGGTGTTGTGTGCAAGTTCCCCCTTCCACCTTTGTGCAAGAATTTGATGCTCTGTCTCGAAAATTTCTTTGGTCTGGTAGCCTTCTTTCTTCAAAGTGGAGTTTAGTCAAGTGGGAGTCGGTTTGCAGGCCGAAGCATGTTGGGGGCCTTGGTCTTAGGTCTATGGCTCTTGCTATCACGGCCTTGGCTGCCAAGCTTTACTGGAGGTGGTGCAACCATCGGGATCAGGATTGGGCCAAGATTCTTTCCCACAAGTATCTTCCTAGTGTTGATAGCCTTGATGTGCCTCGGCTTGTTTTGTTGGGTAAAGGTTCTGGTATCTGGGAGACCCTTAAGAAGGGATCCCAGTTGATTAAGGAGGGTCTCTTCTAGATCTGTGGTAGAGGTTCTGATGCTTTGTTTTGGCAGGACTCTTGGGATGGCCACCCTCCTATTCTTTATAGCTTCCCTCAGCTGCAGCCTCTTTGCCATATTTTTTCTGAGGCTGGTTGGATAAAGGTGGAGCATTTTAAAACTGTCAAGCGTATTGGTCAAGTGGTGGTGGCTTGTTGGAAGGACCCGCAAGAGTGGCCCTTGGGGGGTTCTGAGGAGGATCGTGCTACCCTTACTAGAATTTTGGAGGGTAGGCTCTGCAGCTCCCTTAATGAGAGGGACGTGTTGGCTTGGAGTCCTAGTCCAAATGGTAAATTTACCGTAGCCCAAGGCTATGCTATGCTTGACAAAAACTTATATGGTCCCGCGGAGGTGCACTGGTGGAAGAAGGTTTGGGACAACTTTTCTTGGCCCAAATGCAATTTCTTCTTATGGTTGGTTGCTCAGAAGAAGTGCCTCACTTGGGAAAACCTCCACAAGCGAGGTTTCCAGGGTCCTTCTATCTGCTTCTTGTGTTCACACAGTGAGGAATGTACCTCACACTTGTTCTTTCTTTGCCCTTTTTCTAGAGAGATTTGGCATAGATGGTGGGAGGCTTGGCAGCATGGTTGTATACACGCTTCTTCCCTAATTGAATTTTGGGAGAGTTTGGGCAGGCCTCCAGCGAAGACTCCTTTCTTGCAGGTGGCCTGGTCTGTTGGGCCTGTTTTTATCCTCTAGAACCTTTGGTTGGAGAGGAACCGCAGAGTCTTTGGTGGCTCCAATTTGGGGAGTTTTCAGCTGTGGAAGAAGATAATTAGCAGGCTTCAGGAGACTATTTCTGCTAAATGTGATATGTCTGAAAATATTGATCCTGGTGATCTTGCTATCTTGCGGAATTTGAACCTGGAGGACAGTAGAAGGGGAGGCATTGCAGGAAGAAGACCCCGTCATGTCAGGCAACGTGTTTGTCGTGATGGGAGTTGGTCGCCTCCCCCAGTGGGGGTCCTTAAAATTAATACTGATGGTTCTTCTCGTGGGAACCCTGGTCATGTTGGTGTTGGAGGTATTGGGAGAGGTAATGATGGTGGTGCTGTGTTTTTCTTCTCTATTTACAAAGGTCAGCACTCTAATAATCTGATGGAGGCTCTTGCTATTTTGATTGCTATTGAACGTGGATGCTCTTTAGGCTGGAGGAGGATCATTTGTGAGTCTGACTCTCAGATTGTGGTGGATATGTTGAACAATCAGAGGTTGGGTGATGTTAGTTGGCAATTAGCCTCTGTGGTCAGACAGATTCTGAGGCTAAGCAGTTCCTTGGATTTTGTTTCCTTCTGTCATATCCCTAGAGAATGGAACAAAGTGGCTGATTGTTTGGCAAAGTGGGCTTCTGAGAATGTGGATGGTTGGGATATTAGTGGAAGGGAGGTCTTACCCTCTCATTACCTTGAGATCTTGGAGAGGTTATTAGTGGAAGACATGAATTTGTAAGGGTGTTTTTGGTGTTTCTTGTGGTGGTCTTGCCTTGGTGGGCCTCTTGCTTTTGCTTTGTAATTGTGTTTTGAATGAATAAAATTTTTACCCCTCTTTTCCAAAACTACATAATACTATTCATTGATATTTAACCATTGCTCACTTGATTAAATTTTCAAAGAGTTAATCATGCATGAGGAAAAGAAATTAAATTTTATTTTCAACTTCTATATATCAAAATATCCACGTAATATTGGAGTATCTCCATATACAAGGGCATCAACTCCAACTCAAACAAATTTTTGAAAAATGTGGCATATGCCATCTCGATGTCTATTCAAAATTTACATTCCAAAATGTTGATCTCATCCTAAACTACTGGTGGATCATCAATGGAGCCTCTTTGAAGCACTCATTGGATCTGAAGGTATCTACACAAGAAAAATTCAAACCATAATTGAGATTAGTTATAGTATATGATTTAAAATCAAATAATTAACATCAAAATCAATATACATTAAATTATAATTGAAATCTTGACTACCTAAAATATATGTCTCTTCAAAGGGTTAGGAGTCCTAGAATATGCCCCTCTCAAATAACTGAACAAACCAACTTTTGTAATTTCAATCTATATATGTGAACAAAAACATAAAATTGATCCAAGTTAGCATACAATTGTTAGTAATAGGAACATATAAATACCAAACACAAAATAAAATAAACACATACCTCTTTAGGCTGATCTTTCTCTTTACCTCCTTTAGATGTTTCGATACCTCCTTGAGGTGTTTCAACACCCAATCCTTCAGGTGTTCCAATATGTACTCCTTCAAGAATTGTGGCACTTTTCAATATCGACGTATAGCTCATAACTGCCTGTACATAAAAATGACAAGTACATATGAAACTACCAATCTATGTCGATGTATGTATAATCAATATAAGATCTTACAAATCTTAATTCATTCGAATTTGAGTTCAATTACCTTCCCCTTATCTAACACAATTTCACTTCCATAATCTGGACAAGGTTGCACCTCGCTCGCACTTGTCAACAACGACCTATAGCTCATAACTGCCTACACATAAAAATGACAAATTACATATGAAACTACCAATCTATGTTGATGTATGTATAATCAATATAAGATCTTAAAACTCTTAATTCAATCGAATTTGAGTTCAATTACATTCCCCTTATCTAACATTGCACCTCCATAGTCTGGACAAGGCTGCACCTCGCTTGCACTAGGTATTTCCTACAGGAGGAAAATAAGATAAACATATAAGTTATTATATAATTTCATTAATGACAATTCAAATGACAAGCAAGTATATAATAAAAAATGTAAACGAGTGAGAGCAAAAATATATATTGTGTGCATGTCGAGGCCAAATGAAATGGCTCTAAGGGTGCTATCGGAGTCCTGTGTGAGAATCTCTCTAACATCAATTGATACATGGAGCCATGTAAATAAATATTAGTACATTATACTATCTCTTACTAATATTCATTTTAAAAAAATGTTAGTTATGGAATATACAAGCTTAAATCTTACGTGTCACTATTCGATGTCCCCTCTCTAGCGAGAGAGGACTGTAAGGTTACACTCCCTCTCAGTTTAATCTATAACATCCACATCTATGAGTGTAATGAGAGAATATCCAAGAAGTCTTCGATGGAACATATAAGAGGGCCCAAGCATATCTATTGGCATGGAACAATTGTGGCACATGTCAGATGCGATGAAATGACATAGTAGCACTCGATCCATCGCCAACATCACCAGAATGTGGTTGAGCTACTATAGAAGCATGTGAAACCAAAAGACCACTCAAAGAGTGAATAGCCTAGATAGTCTGTGTGGCTGCATCTTGCATAATATCTGGATGATATACTAGAGGTGGTGGAGGAAGGGGAGGAGGGGGAACATATCGGCGTGGGACTACTCTAACTACTAATGGTCTGTCTTGGGGCATACCTCCACCAATGCATTGGAAGGGTTTAATGTCAAAACAATTGACATGATGCCCTAACACAAACTCAACATATAATTTTGTAATAAAGTAAAATGGTATATCCCTGGTGTTGTTTAGTGGGTTTTATCAAAAACCATTACACCAATGATCCCAAAGTTATCTACAATGTCTATGCAGTACATTTTAAGAAATTTTGGTTTATTAACATTAACTAAGAAAACCAAATGTAGGGGTTAACAAATAAAGAGGCTATTTGGGCTTTGTTTATTCCAAGATGACATCATCATAAAGACAATCCACATGCATAATATTCCCTCATGTCTTCTAGCCATGAATGAAAGGCATTATGTTGGGTGGAGAGGGTTTCTATATTTTTAATTATATCCTTCAATGTGTTTGACATCTCGAATAATCGAGGGATTCTCTTATAAACTTCAAAAGTTCCCTTTAATTGCTACAATTTTTCACCAATTAATTCTTCAATTGATGGCTAAGGAGGTGGTGGAGCGTTTGGCATTTGTACATTTTCATTCTCAGCTGGTGGATTGTTTGGAATTTGTGCATTTTCATTCTTAGCAGCCATAATTCTTGATTAAAGTTAAAAACTAATTAATCTAATTGAAATTAGACTGATGTAAAATTAAAAATATTGTAAAATTCCTTTATTTTTTTAAGATCCAAAGACCCTACTTTTAAGAAAAACTATAAAATTCTCCATTTTAATACAAATACATAAAATTGCTATTTTTAGTCAAGAATAAACTGTTTGTTTGGAATCGGAATAGACTTGACTCAAAATTTTTCACCAAAATTGCCATTATTGGCATGGTGTGATGGTTTAAAGGTGGCATTGTTGTTCTTGCCACCAAGGTTCAGAGCTTTACTACCTTTGGGGGGTGTTATTTTTGAATGGATTTATTATCTGGTTCATAGCTCCAATCAAAATTGTTTACCCTTGAATGAAAAAAATCATAAAAAAATTCAATCAAAAACCCTATTTTGAAAAAAAATCTATAAAAACTAACTAAAATTATACAAATATAATTCAAAATTTGATCAAAACAAAGAAAAATCTAAAATCTAACCTTTCAAAAGTAGACCATCATGGAAATTGGATGTTTTGTTATGCGAAGAACCTCCTCACTGTGTGCCCAAGGCTGTGAATGTGTAAAATGATTAGATATTCAATATGGAGATCTTGGTTTAGGCATTGCTTTGGAGCAATGTACTGACACCCAAGCCACAAAAAATTCAACTCGATGTTTTTTTATTTTTGGGTCGATGAAAAACACAATTTTTTACCCATTGCCACTTTTTGGCCCATCATGATCCTGCACATACCCTACCTTATGTTTGATAACACACATAGGCATGACGCATCAAGGTATAAATAACTAGGATGGCATTTTATCCAGTGTGATGGACTTTGACTTGACAATCAGATAGGAGTATCCCTATTCACACGTGGCATACAAAACCTTGTTTAAAATGTGGTTCAAATATTTCAAATATCTCAAAGCAAAACATAGAAAAGCAAGCCTTCCTATCTGGTCAACAAGACACCTAAAACACCCTCCCTACAAACCAAACAAGACATGCATGACCAAAGTTATATTACAAGAGTATCCAACAAGAAAAAAAAACAAAAGATAATAATCATTTCCCCATTCCTTTATCTCTAAATTCCTTAGTTTGGACATCATTGAGAGGTCATCGGAATGAGTGCATTAAGATAAGTTAAAAGAAAAAGATCAAGTAAACAAACAAGCTAATGTTCTTCATACCTCTAGCCAAAACTAAACTATGGCGATGCATGATGTTGATGTCCATTGTAGGAAGGATGCATCCTAGGACATGATGTTATTAGATGGTTTGTGACTAATTGGATGATAGGCTATTAATACCAAGAGTTAACCAACTTGTTTACCTACTGACCTAGACTTGAGACTCTGATGTTTAAGTTTTCACTTGTAACCTACTAGACTTGTTTCTAATTGTCAAACCAAAGGTTGGGGGTGACGAATGTTTATTATTAGTGGATATTTATTGTGGGTGAAAGAGAAATGAGATGAATGGATTTTTTCAAATATTTGGATGTCTTTGATATTTTTGAGATGTTTTGAGGCTATTTTTGGTATTTTCAAGATGCTTTACAAATGTTTTGATATCCAATTTTCTAATATTTTTGGGTTCTATGAGATTTTGACCAAAGACCTAACCTAAGGGCCTCTGGTTGATTAAAGATTAGCCTTGCCTACATTATACATGGAGAGACCATGTAGTTCAACTGACACAAACTTGTTTATTGATGAGATATGAACAAATGGATTGCCAGTTTATTGTGACAAACTCCTAAAGGACCAACCTAGGTTTCTCGGGGGATGATCAAAGATCAACCTTGCCTACGCTCAGAGCTCAGAGACCTGTAGTTTGAAAAGATGACATTTTATTTTTGAATTTTTTGCTTTTTGATCTATTTTTGGTTTTTGATATGTTTTGAATGTTTTTGGATTTTTTTATTTTTTGAATGTTTTGGATTTTTTTATTTTAAGGAAGACTTCAAGAATATACATGAATCCAATCCAATGTAGGTATAAGAACATACCCCTAGTGAGATGCAATAGACTACTATAATATAGGGAGGATAAACTAACCTTGGTAATGGGTTGAGTAGTACTAGGAGGGATCATGATACACACAGGATCAAGCTATGATCCAGACATAGATGGGTGATGGAAGGACATATGGAAGTGTGATGGATGGATGATGCAGAAAAAGCCATAGAAATCATGGTGGATGGAAAGTTCTTATTTACATGAGGTGCCTATTTGCTAAGTTTTCACCAAGGTACTTGCCCAAAGCACCACCAAAGTGGTTTTCACTAGAAGACGATTTTTTTTTTTTGTTTTCAATCTTTAAAAAATCTTTTTATGATTTTATATTTTTTAATTTTTTGTATTTTTTAATTTTTTTGGATTTTTTTTCTTTTTTCATTTTTTTGGATTTTTTTGGTTTTACACCTTAGAAATTTTAGGCATAAAATTTATTGAGATGGGAGCTATTCATAAGCTTCTGCATAGGTTCACCTTTTGGTGTTGATAACTGATATGCTCCTAATTTGTAGCTCATTGTGATGATGAAGGGTCCCAACCAATTGGGTTCAAACTTTCCCTTGTTGTCTGGATTGGGTACTTTTTTATAATTTTCCTTTAACATGAGCTCTTCAACTTGAAAGTTCTGAATCATGATCTTCTTGTTGTAGCTTCACTTGAGACGGTTTTGGTAGACTTGCAAATGGTTTAAGGCATCCATGCACTGCTCATCTAGCAGTTCTAGCTCATTTAACCATGATACCCAGTATTCTTCATCAATAATGAGATTTTGAAATGATATCCTCAAGGATGGTAGCTCAATATTGATGGGAAGGATGGCTTCTAATCCGTAGACCAAGGAGAAAGGAGTTGCACCTGTTGGTGTGTAGATACTTGTTAGGTAGACCCATAAGGTGGGATTCAACTATAGGTGTCAGTCACAATCAGTGTCATTAACAGTCTTCATTAGGATTTTCAAGATGGTCTTAATGGTAGCTTCTGCTTGGTTGTTTCCTTGGGGGTAGTATGGAGTGGAAAATAAAATTTGGATATTGAACTTTTGGCATAGGTCTTGAACATCCTAGTTTTTGAAAGGTGTCTCGTTATCTGAGATAATGGCTCGAGGGACACTATAGCAAAAAATTAGGTAGTTTAGGATGAACTTGGAAATCTTCTTTCATGTGATGTAGGTCATGGGAATGGCCTCTACCCACTTCATGAAGTACTCTATGGCGGTGATGATGAACTTATGCCCATTGGATGAGGTGGGGGTGATTTTTCCAATGAGATCGAGCCCCCATTGTGAAAAGGGTGAAGATGTAATGATTGGGTGGAGCTCTTGAGTTAGTTCATGGATGAGATCCCCATGCTAATGCCACTGCAAACACCTTCAGACATAGTCATGAGCTTCCCTTTCCATTGTAGGCCAATAGTATGTAGTTCTCAGCAATTTCTTAGTCAAGGTCATAGCACTCGAATGTGACCCACAAATGCCATTATGTACCTTGGTTAAAGTAGTCAAACCTTCCTCACTATTTAGGCATCATAAAAGGGTTCCTTCAATACTCCTACAGTATAGGGTGTCTCCTAAGATAGCAAAGTGGGATGACTTCTTAACAAATTCCCTTTTAAGGTTCAGGGTGATATCACCGAAGAGGACTCCTATTCTCAAGTAAGTGTATATATCATGATACCAGGGATCACTAGGACCAATGATTTCACACAAAAATTCAAACTTTGGTTCCTTCAATGTTTGTATGAGAAGCTTCTCTACAAGGAATTATTGTTTAGGTACATTGTGTGGGACATCCAATAGTGATCCAATTGTTTCCATAACATTCGTTGCTCTGTTATTTGCTCTAGGTATTTGCTCAAATGTGATATCAATGAAGGAATCTTTGAGGCTTTCCACCAGTTTCTTGTATGGGGTCAAATTTTCATCCTTCATTTGATATTTATCATTTTCTTGGTTGATGATAAGCTACAAATCTCCATAGAATTTGAGTTCCATGATCTTCCATTGTACTATAATTCTAAGCCCTATGACAAGAGCCTCATATTTTGCAATGTTATTTGTGCAAGAAAAAGATAGCTTATATGAATTGGGTATGTAATTCCCTTGTGGTGTAATGAAGAAGACTCTTGATCCTAACCCATGTTGTGTGTAGGATCCATCAAAATACATTTTCTAGTGATCAGCTACGTTTATGTTAAAGATGGACTCATCAGGGAACTAGGATACAAGTGGATTTTCTAAATATATTGATGCCTTTGCTAATTGTTTTGTAATTGCTTTCCCTTTAATGGCCTTTTGTTCTACATACTCAATGTTGTGTTTTTTTAGGATCATAACCCATTTAGTTGTTCACCCTATGCATTTTCCTTTAGAAAGAAGATACTTGAGAGGGTATATCTTGGAAATGAGTTTTATCTGGTGTGCTAGCATATAATGTTTGAATTTATATGCAGCGAGCACAACTACTAAGCAAGCTTTCTCAATGGATGTGTAATTTAGCTCATGTCCCACCATAGTTCTATTGATGTAGTAAATAGCTCTATCCTTCTCATTTTCATCATGTTGAGCTAAGAGAGTGCTAAGGGTTGTTTTTCTTGTTGATATATATAGGATCAAGGGCTTTCCTGGAATCGGTGGCATGAGAAATAGTGGTGTGAGCAAGTACTCCTTGATTTTATTGAACACCTAATCACATTTCTCATCCCATTTGTATGCTACCCCCTTGTGGAGTGGATGAGAATATGGGATAGCCTTTCCACTAGTTGTGCTATAAACCAACAAATGGATTGGAGTCTTCCTTGCAAACCCCTTAACTGCTTCAAGGTTCTTGGTGCCTCCTTCTCAAGAATTTTTTTTGACTTTGGTAGGGTCTATCTCGATTCCTCTCATAGATACAATGTATCCTAGTAACTTGCTTGATTGTATCTTGAAGACACACTTTTTTGGATTGAGCCTAACCTTGTATTCTTCTAGCTTGTCGAAGATGGAACCTAATGTCATTATGTGGTCCTGATGTTTCTTTGATTTGGCCAATATGTCATCCACATAGTCTTATATAGTCTTGTGAATCATATCATAGAAAATTAGTGTCATGGATCTTTGATAAGTAGCTCCTATGTTTTCCAACCCAAATGGCATCATATTCCAGCAATATGTCCCCCATGGACAAGTGAAAGATGTTTTGCGTTGGTCATCTTTAGCTATCATGATTTGATTGTACCCTAAGAATTTTTCCTCTAGTGATAGCATTTCATTCCATGTTGTCATATCCACAATCATATCTATGTTTAGGAGCTCGAGAAATCATCCTTTGGACATTCTTTGTTCAAATATTTGAAGTCAGTACAAATGCAAATGCCCCTAGTGGGCTTTGAAATAGGTACAAGATTTGAAACCCACTCTGGATAATAAATTGGTCATATGAAACCAGCATCAAGGAACTTATATAATTCCATCTTGACCAATAATGCTATTTTTTTATACTTCTTTCTCAGTTTTTGTCTTACTATTTTTGCTTCTAGATAGATAGCTAGATGGTGAACCACAACTTTTATATCAAGGCCAGGCATGTCGGCATCGGTCCATAAAAAGTTTATATTTATTTCTCTTAGAAAATTAGCTAGGAGTTCGTGTTCTTTTTCAAAAGTGATTCTGCATAGAAGGTGATATGTGGCATTTCTTCTATTCCCAGGTTGATTGGATTACACTTCTCTTCTAAGACTGCTAACTTCTCCTGATGAATAGCACTAAGTGGAAGATTGAATCCCTCATCCTCTAGTGCCTTAGAGAGGTTTTCACTATTGGATGTGTCCTTTTTTTTTACTATTTTTTGGTTAGAGAGTGCCACAGTGTGGTTTTCACTCAAAGACGTTAAATTTTTACTTTGGCAACTAAGGGATTCAATCATTTCCCCATAGTAGGCATGTGTGTCCAACACAATGTTGAACCCAACTTTGTGATCTCCACATGGTATAGTATCCCACAATCCCATGAATTCTAAGAAAGCCTCATCATTGTTTAATGTGTCCAATTGGTCGTAATTGATGAGTTGGGTCCATAGACTAAGTTTAGCTCATGGGTTTGATTGTTTGACTCAAAAGATAGGGTACTAATCATGAGAAGGGAGGAATACTTGAATAGAATGGGTAAGTTAGTTATGGGGTCCTTGTCACATCCATCAATTATGTCAAAGGTAAATTTATCTATAGGAAAACCTATGGACACTAGTAACTGAAGGGGAGCTTTGACTTTTCTAACTAGGGCACTTTTGCCACATATGGTTATTTTTGGAGGGGTCATCTAAGTCCAAGATTTCTTATACACTTTTTAGGATTAATAGGTACTAGAAGACCATTTTCATTCTACCCAAGCTTCTTGTTTTTGTTATATCCCATACTAAGCATCATCTATAGTACTTTGTTGTTATCATCCATGGGAAGATCAGGCATAGGCCTTTCATCTTGGTATAGCAAACTTGGTATGTTTTTTTCATCTACCACTTCCCAACTTACGTCCCCCAAACATCTGAATCTAGAGGGGTCTACTTTAAAAATTTTGGTTGATGTTTCAATTGGTTGGGGCTGCCCACTAGACCTTCTAGGATGTTGAGGTAACTCTCCTATTACAAAAGCATTCTTCTTCATTTCACAATCCCCACACCCATTTTCTTGGATAATGACTTTGATATCAAAGATATCAGGAATGGAGGGTGTCTTTTTCTTAGAAGTGGAGACTAAGGTAGATGGGTCTACATATGGAGTTGTAGGGCCTTCATCATTCTTTGGGACTTGAGGGATTTTGTAGTACTTAGCTTCTAGGTTCTTGCAATAATAAAAGGGCTTGGGATCACCATGGACTATGACCCCTTGATTTTGATAAGGAAACTTGACACATTGATGGAAGTTGGATTCGACAACTTGCATCCCATGGATCCATGGGTGCCCCAAGAGGATATTATAAGGTAAATAAAGGTCAAGGACCTGGCAAGTGGTTTCCATGATGGTTGGCCCTACTTGAATAGAGAGTTGAATAGTGCCTTGAGACACTCTTTCCTAATCATCATATACCCTGATTGTAATACCTTTACCTTTTTCAATGAAATCCTTAGAGAATCCTAGATTCTTTATTGGCTTGAGTGAACAAATATTTAGATTGGCACCCCCATCCACCAAGACCCTTTTGAATTTATTTTTATGGACTATGAATTCAAGATGGAGTGTGTGGTTATGAGATGGTTGAGTTGGGAAAACCTGGTCAAAAAATGTTAGGAAATGTGGGTGGTGATGTGTCTAACCATAGCTTGGAATTGATTTTCATCAAGATCTGTGGGGATAATGGATGAAGCCAATGCTTCCTCTAGGATTTTCCTATGTAGAAGTGAGATCTTCAGCAACTCCATGATGGAGATTTGAGTGGGGTTTCTTTTTAGTTGGTCCAAGACATTATAACCATTGGGAACAAAATTTTGATTATATGTCAACAACTGGTGCCTTGGATGGTTCGGATGGCCCAAAAATGGTAACCTTACCACCACGTGTGGTGACTCCACAATCAGCTTTGGCTCCCTTAACATTAATAATAGTGATACATTTATCTAAGGATGCAACAACATGATTGTAAACATGGTTTACATTGACATACATTGTCTTTCCATGGTTGTTCCCTTTATTGTGATTTGGAATCAGGTTTGTGTATATCTTAAGGTCTTGATTTCCTACAAGTTGTTCAACATTTATTGTTCTATTGTCAATAAGGTCTTGGATCAATTTTTTTAATCTCATGCAACTAGTCATTATGTGTCCTGTTAGCTCTCAAAAATGAAGGCAAGATGCCTCAAGAGGCTACCAATCTCTCGATACGCTTCAAGGTAACAGACAAGGTCGAAAGAATTCAACCTTCTACTCTTTAGGTGCTGAAAAACCTGGGTGGGTATAGCTCTCTGAATGGTGCAGACTTAACTTTTGATTATCTTCTTAAAATAATTTGTTCACAATGGCAATGGGAGGTGAACAAATGAAATCAATCTTGAAAATGGTAACAATATTCTGATCTGAATCCTAAAATGAGTGCTTTTCTAACAGATGTAAAGAAAAATGAATAAATTCAAATGGTGAAGTGCAGAGACTAGTGCCTTGTTGGGTATGCGAAGTCAAATGAGATCAAGATGAGCAACACTTCTCTGAGAAAATTCAAATTATCTGGCATATATTATGTTTACAACTTGTATAAACATGCAAGAATGTGATTACTAAGCTCTACTTGAATAATCCAATTGAATCTCTCTGATTACTGTGATTAACTAAAAGGATTTAGTCTTTACTTGAAAAAACTAATCAATCAATCACACAAGCATAGCAAATGTGCACTGATAAATTGAACACAAACTTGTCATATCAATTTAAACAATCAGAAAGAATCCATCTTGGATACAGCTTAGCAATCCTTTTATTAAATTCAACACATAACTGATACCAGACATGTGCAACAACATCAATTGACATTCATAAATACCTCCATTTTAAAACATGCATCATAGCCTCTGATTTGATAAATTTACTATTCTGTATCCATACAATTTTCCTAGTGTATCGAATAACTGATAACTAGTCCCCTTTACAATTGCAAAATGCCTATTTATACACCAGCAAGAGAAGAAAATATCATATTGAAATCACATGTCGGCCCAGCACAAAATTTGGGCCCCTTGTATGTCAGCCAGCAATGGTTCTCAAGCATTATACATGTCGGCCTCAGTGTTTGAAATTTTTTTATTCACCAGTGAACAGTCGGTGAGACATAACGCATCGTCCTACCAAAGGAAATTCAAACATTGTATGCCCATGTCCTTATTCACCTTCGCCAAGACAACACATGGTCAGGGAGAAGTCCCACAGAGCTCGTTGAGTTATACTAAAAGCCCCAGGATTACTTTAGATCACCAAGAGAATTCCAATCTCACACTGACATATACCTTTTGTTTTCCATCAGTGAGACCGAAGGTCATTCGCCGAGACCTCTTACCAATAGAACACCTCTCACCGATAAGCCTCCTTTATTTCATTCATAGTAACTATAACACCCATCTGTTGGGGGGACCTCTTGTAGATTGTTATGTCACATTGAAAGCCAACATCTATATTCAAGTCGCTGAGACAAGAGAAAACTATCACCGAGAAGCATCCTTCATTTGATTCATTATTGTTGTGACACATCGCACTCGGGAAGACCTTATAGAGATTTCCCAATGCTTCACCAATGGTCTCCCATCATGTTATTCCCCAGTTGCCAATACAAGGCAACTCTTACGCTGACAAGGATTCACTGTCGCTATAACCTCCAACCCTCGGCGAAACGTCCTGTAGAGCATTTTGTTACACTGAAACAACCGAGCACACCTGATTGCTGAGAAAAAATCATTCTCGCACCGAGAGAAATCCATCTTGAACATTATCAACAAGACCAGACCTTTTCGCTATGACCTCCTGTCGTAAACTCATGCTCATACTGAAATCTCTTTGCACAAGATGCTGAGACACCCTGAAGTCGCTATGACTTCCCACCGAAGATAACTTTTTTGGCCAAAGTGAATCCATATGTGATGTTGGCAAGACCGAAGGTCACTCGCCAAGACCTCCTCCCAAACACCAAATCTTGCCGAAATGAAACTTAAAACGCCAGTCGGGAAGACAAGAGAGACTCGCCAGGACATGATGCCAAATACTCCAAGCTCCGCCGATAAACTTCCACATGCACAAGTCAGTGAGACTCAACCCATTCAAGGAGACCTCACCCTGGTGAAAAATTATGCCAATAACTTCTAGCAGATGAAAACTCCAATCGCCATGACAATAGAAACGTCTTGCCGATATGCAACATAAGTTTATCAATATAATACGCACAACAGATCAGGGAGACCCTACTTTCCTCATGCCGATATGAACCCAGATGTGGATGCCGATCACTTTGACAATGAGAAAGTCCTACCAACCACCTATTGCAAACAAATGTTAACAGACAAGCAACATGGGTTGGGGAGACCATCATGAACCTACACTGATAGGGACTGCAATGTGGAAAATGCATAACTTGATGGGTTCAATGGGGCAATATGGGAAAAATATCATGAAGAGAGAAAAATTGTGCACAAAGTAGAACCAATCTGGAAATTTATGAGAATGAACAACATCTAAAAACATCATATTTTTACAGTGCCAACATGTCCCTTGATTTTATGAGAATTGCAAAGGTGATTCTCATTATACCATAGTGGTTTCACTTGGGGCTCTTAATAATTCTCATAAATGGGGATTTTAATAAGATTCTCTTGTACGAGTTTCTTCATGACATATTCGATTGATTCCCCAAGGGGTGTGTATTTTTGTTTTGGGGGATATTTGTTCCGCAAGGGTGGTCCACCTTGATTATTTAGATTATTGACCATTTTATTGTTGGGTTGTTGTGATACTGTCTTGGCTTGTGTGTTGTTTTTATTGTTTCCTTGTGGTTGTTGGTATGATTGTGAGTTTTTCTTTGGGGCACTGATTATGACCTTGGCATCAACGACACCATCATTAGTGACATTTTTTTTCTTTTCCCATGTATGAGGTTTTTCTTTCTAACTGGTTGATAGGTGGTTGTCTTGATATTATTGATATGTGGGTTTTCCCCTTGTGCAATAAGGTCTCTTTTGATGTTGAGTTCCTTGGGTATCAAATGGTCATATGTGGTGATGCATTGCATTTTTAGATGGAATGACAAGGCCTTTTCAAGATTGGCAATGATAGTGCAAATTTTTTGTTCTTCTGGCATGGTCCACTTGCTCCTATTGGCCTTGGATTTCCATCATTGTAAGAAGGATGCAAATTTTTCCCTTTTAGCTTGTTTGAGAGCAGATGGTTCCTCTAGACTCACATCCATGCCTATGTTATATGTGTAGTTCTGTATGAATGTTCCCACAATTTCTTGGAACTTTTTTATTCTAGGAGGAAGGCAAGAGAACCATTCCATTGTTGGTCTAGCCAAACTTTGATGGAATAGTCACATTAGATATGTGTCATCATATGAAACTTTCATACAATGTACCTAGAATTCCTTGATGTGATCTTTAGGATTACTTGTCCCATGATATTTATCAAATTTAGGGATTTCAAATCCTTTTGGGAAAGGTACCATCACAATGCTTTTTTTAAATGGATAGGGGCACAAATTGCTTGGCATTTTTGTTGTTTTCCTAGATTGGAGGTCTAGCACTTGTTGTGAGAGAAATTTGATGTACACTCACATCATTTTGTTGATCGAGTGGTGGGATGAAAGTGTTTTGGGGTAGTTTTATCATTTGAGTGGTAGGTGGGATGTTTTGTATGTTTGTGGGAGGTTGTTGCAAGATTTTTTGTGTGATCAATGCTTGTTGGTATGCTTGCAATTCCTATTGCTCCAATAATGCTAGTTGTTGGTCTTGTTGCTATTGTGACAACAAAGCTTGTTGTTGGGTTGCTTGTCATTGCACTTGGTATTGTTGCAAATATTGTTGATATGCTTGCTATTGAGTTGCTTGGTATTGTGCTTGTTCTTGTGCTTGTTGGGCTTGATATTGGGCTTGTGCCTAAGCTTGAGCTTGTTGGGCAGATTGTGTAGCTTATGTTGCTTGTTGTTACAATAAAGCTTGGGATTGTGCTTGGTTAGCTTGTTGTGCTTTTTGTGCAGCTTGTTGTGCCCACTCTTGTCGAGCAGCTTGTTGTGACTATGCTTGTTGAGCAACTTGTTGTGCATATTTTGTGGCTTGTTGAGGTTGAAACTACTGAAGTGCTTTTTGGTAGGCTTGTTGAGATGCTTACAATGTGTTATATTGGTTTTCCATGTTTGGTCTCGGTGGTGGAGGTGGAGGATTCAGAATGGTGTGAGATGTTGTGATGAGAGTTTTTTGAGGTGGTTGTTGAGGTGTTGTTGGGTTGATGATAGGAGGTTGTGTGGTAGATGGTGCAATTGATATGCTAGGTCCTTGGGAGACCATTTTTTAAGGTATTTGGGGTGTTGTAGATGATGTGGTGATTGATTATGTTGTTTGGATTGGTGCCACCTAGTGTTGAGATATTGGTAGCATGATCAAAGGATTTTGTATGCTGGTTTGATTCATGATTGGAGGATTGTTTTGATTTTGTTGATTAAGGATAGGTAAAGGGGGTTTCCCTAAATTGAGGATTGGTTTGGATGTTAGTGGTAGAGGGGGAAATGGTGGGAATATGGGTGGTATGTTCTATTGAGGAAGTGATGATGAGGGATCAAAGATTCCCCCTTTTCCAAATAGTCCTCCTTGTCCTTGTGAAGTCATGGGGAGAGAGGCTTGTGTGTTAAGGGAATATGTCAATGTTGCAAAGAAGGCGAATGGATTGTTGGTGTCATGAAAGGAAAGTGGAACATATGGGTGTTTTGGATCTTTTGGGATGGATTGAACCAAGATGGTGTTTGCATCCAAGATTTGATTATTTACAAGGGGATGTGTTTGAAGAGCATGAAGCAATGAACTCCCTTTGGTAACTATAGGTTGACTTGGAGCATGAGATGAAATTGGTTGTGGGATGGGTTGAATGATGATTTGGAATGAAGGTGTGAATGAGACCGGTGACATAATCCCAATAGGTTTCTCCACAATAGTGCTTACATCATAGTTAGAAGGGAGTTTAGCCCCTTCCTTTGATATTTCTAACATATATTGTGAAGGATTAAGCCTCATCATTGTGTTGAAAATTTTGTGATTTTTGGGGAACTTTAGACCATTTCTATGATTTCATCTTGAGTCATCCCTAGGAAATTGTTGGTGATATCCTCCACATGGAAACATCCTTGAAGATCTTATGGAATTTGAGAAAGGTTGAGTGGGGGATTTCTATATCCAATGGGGTTGATTTTGGGTGTGGTTTGACTCAAGTCACTTGAAGTGGATGTTTCTTTGTTTGTTTCCATGTTCTTCATATGTTGAGATCTAGTTTGGACCATAAAATAAGGATCATTTTTTAGGAATGTGGGAGGTGAACCTCCAACTCCTTAGATTGATTTAAACTTTAGGTACAAAAAGGAAAATCTAAGATGTTAAGGATCAAAGGGTGGTGATGAGATAATGAAAGATGGATGATTGCAAATGATTAAACTATTAAGAACCTTGAAGGAGATACTACAATTTTGGACTTTTGGATTTTTGATGTTCGGGTTTATTTTGGATTTTGATTTTGATTTGGTTTGGGTTTGATTTTTATTTGATTTGAATTTGATAATGAAATCATAAACTCCAAGCAGTTGGATGTTGCCTTGGAATAAACTTGTCCAAAAGATGAAAATTTAACTAAGTGTATGACGAAGGATGCATCTACACACACTCAATAAAATAAGATGGTTTTGATTTTGATTTGCAAGGATTTTCCAAAATCCTAGAATGAAGGATTTTTCCAAGATTTCTACGAGTTGTTTTTGAGATGGGTTTTGATTGACCTTTTGAGGATGGATGAAAGTGTTGATTTTGATTCTAAGAGACTTAGAGAGAATTTTTTTTACAATAGCTTGATCTACACTTCCAAGAACTTGTTAACCCTACAAAGTGAGATACTCAAAATGTTGAAAAAGACTTGGATTTTGACAATAATAGAATGAGTACAAGTTTTGGTTCTCCTTTGATGCACGTTTGTAAAAGTTATTGAGGAATTTTTCTCTAACTACGTAAAGCATAGACTAACATTTCTTGAGATTGCTTGGACTAAGACATTTGTTTCAATTGATGGACTTTGGTTTTGGAAATTTGATCTTGTGGGAAATCATTTGAGAAAACAAATGTGAGGTTCAATTTGTCTTTTATCTTTACTTAATGAGTGCTTTTTACCACAAACACTTTCTTGCTTAGATTTTGAACTAAATGTCTAATGTCTCAATTTCTTTTCATCCCACAAAATCCATTATGTGGAAATCAAGAGAATCAAGGAAATAGTTCCCTAATGTTGACTTTAGAGAGAAAATTGAGATATAAATCCAAAAACTTTAAAGAAACTTCTAAGGATAAAATCCCAAGGGACAAGCAGTAGCACTTGGATTTTTTCAAAGGTATTTTATTCTTCTAAAGGTTTGAAATTTGATGTCCTTTTTGAATGTTGATTTTCAATATTTTGGATCCAAACAATGTATTTAATTGACTCTAAAATTGCATAGTCCTAAGATGGAAAAGAAAATATTTGTTTAATTTCCCACTTGGATAAATCCATCTACGCTTATTCAGAGTGGATGACTAGAAGCTTGACCACATTGGATCCCCTCCACGACACTCACTTTTGTGGGTCATCCAAGCTTCAATTCTCATGAATCTCCCATGACAGATTTCTCATCTCTATAAATAATCACAAGTATTTGGGACAACTCCTGAGGTCCAACCTCCTAACGCCAACAAATATTGGTATTTTTGGCTACTATGTAATCGCTCGTAATAAGGGCATATGGTTCAAAGGAAAGGATGATAAACTACCACATGAGGTCTTCCAAACCTTATAACAAAGGCTTTACACATCTAAAAATACTAGGGTAGAGCTATCATGCATCACTTTAAGTTGATTGCAAAATTTCCTTGCAACCACAAATTTGTATAGTGGTTCAGAAGAGTGTGGCTTATGCTCATTACTACTTGGGTCATTCCCTTGGGGTGAGTAATTTTTCCCACCAAGGAAAGCCCTCTAAAGGTTAAAAAAAAGTGAATAAATACATCCATAGTTCGATCAATCTTTTTTGCATGAACAAAAGAGAGAACGCATGCAACGTACTCACTCACACTAACAAGATTTGTCCAATTTTTTAAAATCCCAAATTGAAGTGTGGAGGCAATCTTTTAGACAACCTAATATCACCAAAATACTTTTGATTCTCTAGATCACCGTGAAGTGCGAGAGAAGTGCATATGCCTTTTAAATGATATTAGCTTGTAAAAAGGATTAGAAAACAATAAAGACACATGTTCATTTTAGACCTCAAACACAGTAATGGATTATTTTTATAGCACTAAGATGAAATTTTTGGAGTTATTTTTTCAATTCTTCAACCCAAAACTAAATCTAGTAAATTCCTAATGTTCTTTTTAACCCTTTGATTGTTTTTTAAAACCTAAATGAAATTTATTTGAGTCCTAAAACTGAAGATAACAATATCCTAAAAAATGGGATTATAATTTCTCTCAAAGTGTTTAAAAACACTTGTTACAATCATGAGATAACATCATAAGAATTTTTTTCCTTGTTTCCTCCTTCCCTTCTTGATCGCTTCAACCTACAAAAGTTGGTCTATCTACAAAAAATAGAGCCATAAATAGGTTAAAAGTCAAAGACGATCAATATAAAAAACACGTGTCAAAATAAAACTAAAAAGTGACCTTTTACCCAACTCCAGCATTGCAATCCATGGAGGCATCGCTATTTGGAGAAGTCAGTGTTGCTCTATGGAAAAATAGAGACTACAATTGCATCAGTATTTTCACTCAGCATCGCCCTTTGGAGTTTGATTAATTCGGCCCTCAAGAGAAATACTACAACGTCATTTTGGAGTAGAGGCAGAATCTCTATATAGTGATGCTAGACTGACAGTGTCGTTGCTTTTCCTTCTCAACATCGTTCTTTCCTAAAAGCACAAAATTTTGAAAAAATAGCAAAATTTGACCAAAAATGTGTTAATTTTGAAAGATTCACCCTCCTTCTAGTGCAAAAATGTGAATGATTGTTCTAGACCTACTCAAACATGATCAAACAATCCAATGTTAGTCAATAAACAAGTTTATAACAAACATTGCCCATGCAATTCATTCAAACACAATGAATAAGAAACAAAGCAAAGTTAACCAAATGAAAGCTAAGAAATCATATTCAAAACATTCAAATCAACATCCCATTGGGGAATTGGTTCTTCTTTGATGTGGAAAGAATCCCTTTCCCAATTCCTTGCAAAGCTTTGATGAAATTGATGATTGTGTGCTCCTTCATGAAAATTGTCAATAACCTAGCTAAGATTGATGAAAACTATGAGAACTTGGATGAAAATGTGGATGAACTTGCTCAAATCTACAAATAGTAATCTTGCATGAAGTTGTGGATCCCAGCTCAATAGAGAAGTCCTCTATTTATAAGAACGAAGGATGTAGAAATGAGAAATAGGAAGGATGGAGGATTAAACTTGAACCAATGGCATCATGTCACTTGTCAACATGTTATTGAAGAGAGGTGGAGCACATCTTAAACAATGTGCAAGTTAATGCATATAGGTGGAATGTGAAATTCAAAAGATGGCTTGTGGAGGAAGAGTTGTAAGATGAGTTAATGCCAACTTGGCTCAAGATAAAGGACATGTAAGAGCCATACTTTTCATGTTGGAGGACAAGTCCTTTGGGAGGGAGATTTCAAATTGGTGGAATATTCCAAAGAGATGTCATTTTGAATGGAAATAGAAGAATTAATAAATCAAATAAGTTGATTTATATGTGCAAGTTGTAAAAGCTAGAGGATTTGAGGATTAGTGTTAGGAGTTAATTAGGATTTAATTAAATTAGATGGAATTAGTTGATATGACATTTGATTTAGATTTTTGGATTTATTTAAATCAAATGGGAGGAATAATAGACATTAGATTTAATTAAATAAAGTTTGATTTATTTAATTAAAATAGATGACTTTAGGATTTAATTAAATAAAATGATTTATTTAATCAAAAGAGGGACATTAGGATTTAATTAAATAAAATGATTTATTTAATTAAAAGAAAAACATTAAATTTAATCAAATAAAGTTGATTTATTTAATTAAGAGAGATGAATTGAGGATTTAATTAAATAAAATGATTTCTTTAATCAAAAGAGGAACATTAAGATTTAATTAAATAAAATAATTTATTTAATTAAAAGAAGAACATTAGATCTAATCAAATAAAGTTGATTTATTTAATTAAGAGAGATGACTTGATGAATTAATTAAATAAAGGATTATTCAATTAAATGGTTAGTAAATAAGTGATTCATGAAGAATTGATGTTAGTGAATCAAGATCGAGTGCACGATATCAATCGGGATAGTTTGAATGTCTACAAAACTAATAATCAATTAAAGATTAATTAATTTTATTAGCTAATGCATAATTACTCTAACAACAGCTTGGTATCATACTAGGGTGACCTACTTGACAATGGGGGATCTTGTTATGAGAGATAATAAGCTAAAAATTACCTATCTTTGGTTGGGTGGCTTGGTATTGTGCAAGGGTGACCTCGTTCTAATTTTTTTTTTCAAAATGTAAAACCTATTAACTAGGTTAGCTAAGGTATTTCTAAGCTTAATCCCCTTTCCAAATATTTTTTGTGTTTTTTTTTTTGCTTTGGTCAACGAGGTACTCTTTGAAAACCTAATCAAGTTTTCTCTCTTTTTGGTCTTGTTAGTTCCTCCTTGTTTCAAGACCTCAAATGGGTAATCCATGTAAATAAAAGTTGTTCATCATGGTCCCAAGGGTCTATTTATGTTTGGAACCCTTTCCCTAAGAGTCTTTGTTGAAGACTTGTGGGTTATCCTGCATCATTTTGTGTGCACTCTTCCAAAGTTATTTGGTTCACAAATCAAGGGTTAGGGAGATTGTGCACTTAGTCTTGTGAAGTCCTTAGAAACTTTTAAACCTTCTTGGTTGGTTTTGTTAGTGTCCTCAAAATTCCTCATAGGTTTTGAGGGTTGTGTTGTAGTATCTTTCCATTTGTGTGATGCCACATTGTGATGAGACATCTTGGGAAGCATTTGTTTTGTCTAGAAGTGACCTATGGTCATTCCAGTTAGTGGAGAGTTTTTATCTCCTAGTTTGAAATTCTTTGATGAACGTTTTTCCTTATTTTGGTTGCTTAAGTTAGTTTAGATGTGGTTTTGAGGATGATGATTCCCTCATCCTATTCTAGATTTGTATTGCAAGAGAACATGATCATGGGTTGTAATCAATTATCATGTTGGATATTTTCCTTCTCTCTCTTGCTCTTCATGGTGTATTTATCCCACAAGTGGTTAGTCTTCCATTGTTTCTATCTTACTTATGCAATGGTGAGGCCTTATTATTTTTGTTGTTGTCCTTGTAACGTTGAGGGCAGACATATTTCAACACATTGCTTACTTTGATGTCGTGTTTATACTAAAACATGGGAAGCAGCAATGGGAGCCCCACTGGTAATCCAAATAAGCAGTGTTGTGAAGCCATTGACAGTTCTAAATGGCGGAGTGGAGTGTGTTTTCTAGATCATAGCCACTAGTAATTCATTTGGCTTAAATAACCGAACCCTAACATTAAATGTTCCAAGCAGGCCTACAATTTGATGGTTTGTTTGACTGTTTTGGAGCATTTTAGACTGTATATTACAACTTTAAAATTTATTAGACCGTATAAGTTGACTTGCTATATTTTTATATAGTCATATATATGACACTTTAAATTATTATTAAATCATAAAAATTTATTATAGGCAATATATATATATATATAATTTTATAATGTTTATTATAAAAATATAAATTAGTTTAGAATCTCATGGAATATAATTCTTTCTAAATTTTAAAATATTTTTAACAATAAATTTAAGATTTTGATTTATTTTTAATATGAATTTAGAAACTTCTTGGAAGAGTAAATTGAAAATCATTTCAAAATAGATTTTTTTTTTTTTAACTTTTAACATATTTTAACAAGGATTTATTTTTAATATGAATGTAGAACTTTTAAGAGAAAATTGAGAATCTTTTCAAAATAGAATATAATTGTTTTTTAACTTTAACTTTTAACATATTTTTAGCAAGATTTATTTTTAATATGAATTTAAAAACTTCTTAGTAAATTTATGATTTTAGATTTATTATATTTTTAATTTTACATTATTTTACTAATATATATAGTATATCAAATGAGTAATAAGATATAAGAATTTTCATTTTTTTTCTAAGATAGAGAATTTGTGTGTTTTATTTGGGGAGTTTCCAATTTTATTGGTGAATGTGAACATTTGTATGTTTTTGAATTCATCAATATTTTTTTTGGATTTTATAAATGATTTTTTATTTTTATTTATGATGACTATTTTTATTTATGAACCTGAAGTTGCTACAAATGAGGAGTATGCATGAAAACAAAGAAAGAACTAGAAATAAAATGATTATGGAGAAACAATTTATTGATTAAACAAATAAATGTCAAATTCTCTTTATATATATGTCAATATATCCACCATATTACAATAACATTTAAATGAAATATAATATTATTAATACTTGCCTTACATAATTAATAATTTTTTATTTTCAAAAATAAAATAAAATTTTATTGATATAAAAGATTTTCTATAAATAAAAAATCATAAATTAAATATTTATGACAATTTATAATTTTCATCAAACGTGAAATGAAAGTTGAAAAATCGCTTTTTCTTAAATGTAAAAAATCTTTCTTTTTCTTAAATGTGAAAAATCTTTCTTTTTTCTTAAATGAAACTCTTACCGTGTTATTGAATGACAGATAAGCAAAGATTTTTAAATATGGAATTCTTAAATAGCTCAGATAACCGAACAGGATAAATAAGGTGTAGATTCAGTCTGGAGAGGTCGCAGAGTAAAGCGTAGATTCGTTCTTGAAAGCTTGGAGTGCATTCCCGAGAGCTTGGAGTGTATGTACTCTGTCGGTACCAAAATTGGTGTGAATTTATATTAGAATTGCTTAAACTGGAGCAAATTTTCAGTCAAATATATTGTACGGCACTGTGTACATGCACTCCAAGTTCTATGGAATAGACTCCAAGCTTTCTGTTATGAATCTGCACCTTATGCGTTTGGAAATTTGCTCTCCTATAACGAGCGTCGAAAAGGCCAGTACTGCATAGTTATTGTGTTTTTTGGGCAAAACTCTTCTGTAAGTTACTTAGTATTATTTAATTTCTGTGTTCTTGTTTTTAATTTTAACAGCAAACGCGGGCGTTCCGTTCTCGCCTACTCCTGGTGCGTATAATTCGTAAAACCCTTAAAATCTTTATGTTCATGCAGTTGACAGAGGGAAAATAACAGAGTAATTTTTTTATGTTTTTGAGAATTACAGAGGCAAGCCCTACGCCGTCTCCAGGGGGTTTTCTGGAAACTTCTCCGCCAGCATATTCTCCTACTCCGGAAGATTCTTCCTCCGCAGCTTACCGCCCTGCAGAAACCCCTTTCGACGCTACTTTTCCTACCAGTCATCCTCTCAGTCCAGGGAAAGAAGCTAGCGGAAGTTACCTCGCCGGAACAGATTTTTTCCTGTCAGTAGTCGGAATTTAGTAGGACTGATATCTGCCAGCGTTCTGAGCTAAAAGTTGCAAAAACCTCCGATATCGAAGGAATTACCATTTTTCACATTATTTCAGTGCTGTTACGGGAGAAAATTTTGCGGATTGAATGACTATTATCTCTGTCTTTTCAAAAACACCATCTCATTCTGAGCGAATGTTTTGCTGTTATTTAATGCCTTTTATGTTTCTGTATAGGCTGCATGCTATGTTTATTCTTGCCATTTTATTATGAACACAGTTCTGGACCGATCTAGAGTCTTTTACAGAGATTCTACTTAATAAATTAATGATTTTTTTATGAACACAGTTCTGAACCTATCTAGTCTCTTTTATAGAGATTCTATTTAATACGTTAGTGAATTCATTCATTAAATTTGTCGACTTGCAGAACTCTATTTAACAATTCATTGGATAGAAATTTATATATATGATATACATATTAAATTAACTTATAACCTTTCTCTGTACCAACTTTGGCCACCTAAATTTGCAGAGGACAAGACGGGTTTGGCAAGATTTGGTATTTTAACTGTATGGTCTTATGGGGGGCTTGGGCTTCTATTTTCATGGATCAAGCAGTGTCATGGAGCCAAAAAAAAATTATGTTACAGAATTAATTGGAATCTTTTCCTAAAAATTAGCAGCCCCACCCCTACCATTTCCACTGCAAATTTCAGGGGGTGAAATTGAGGTGGGGCTCGCCCCTACCATTTCCAGGGGGTGAAATTGAGGTGGGGCGGAATTTGACCCCACCCCTACCTGTCATATGAAAAATTTGTGAGGGTTTGTTCATTGAAATACCTGTTATTTTATGTTTTATGAAAAAAATTAAGTGTCAAATCTATTAATTTCAAACCTATCAAAAATGATTATATAAAATTAAAAAAAGTTTAATCCTTATTCAACTCATTATTTAAAATTTCAACATGCTCACCAATAAAACACAAATGATGTATTATAGAAAAAAATCAAATCTCATGAATCACCTAAAAACATAAATTATTTGTAAAAGCCAAATAAAAATGTGAATTATTGTAAACTAAATGTTGTTGAAAAAACAGTGAAAATTTGTGTTATATAATTATTCATATGATATCTTATATATACTAAAAAAATGTAAAATTAGAAAATATTGATAATTAGAAATAAATGTAAAAATCTTAAATTTACTATTACAATTAACAAGAAGTTTCTAAATTCATATAGAAAATAAATCTTGTGAAAATATTCAAAAAATTAAAAAACAATTATATTCTATTTTCAAAATATTTTGAATTAATATATATTTTTATAATAAATATTATAAATTATATATATTAATATAAAGCAATCATAACTATTAGTAAAAATATCAAAATCTTAAATTTGTTGGTAAAAATATTTAAAAAATTAGAAAGAAATATATTTAATCTTGAAAAATTCTATTTTAAACAGATTTTGAATTAATAAATATTATAAATCATATATATTAATATAAAGTGAAATTAGATAGAATTATTCCAATTTTAAATATATATATATATAACAATTTTTTATGGTTTAATAATAATTTTAAGTGTCATATTTACGGTTATATAAAAATATAGCAAGTCAAATAATACAGTTATATAAAATGCTAAAAAAACAAAAAAAAATTAATTTCCTAAAAAAACAAAAAAATTGAGAGAATTTTTATTTATTTTTTATTTTTTTATCAAAATACTCTAAGTTCATTCCTTAAATTTTGGAGCTCAAACTTTTAAAGCTGAATTGCAAAATTGAATTCATGAGACCACCAGCTGTTAAATTTTATTTTCCTGGATTCAAGAGATTTCCTTATACTACACTCATTCCAATGTATTTGCTAATAGTTTACAGCTTTTACAATTATAAAAACATACAATTACCACTATAAACAATCTGTTGAGAGAGATTTGAAAGAACTTGAAGCAAAAAGCAATGGTTGTTGGAAGTTTAAAAATCAATTTCCATTGAAACTCAATGTCTATAAATTTAATTTTGGAAGTTATAAACAACTAGTTGAGAGAGATTCTAAAGAACAGAAAGCAAAAAACAGTAAGAAGCTTAAAAATCAATTCTCATTCAAAATTAATAATTAATGTCATCTATGCCTACTGAACTTGTTTTAGATCGTTGAAGAGGTTATATGCTTGGAAGGGAATCATATTTCTATACTTTTATTAATAAAATTATTACTCTCGAGTTTATATCTTTTCTTTTCCCATACTCCATACTCGAGTTGTTATGGGTAACCAACAAGAAACTGTCTCATTTGAACTTCAAAATTTTAAAATTTGGATTGTATTCAAAGTAATATTTTTTAATTTGTGTTTGTATAAGATTTGTATTTCTATTTAATTTAAATGTATCTATTATGATGGTTGAAGATTTAATTTTTAATTTTTTAGTATTTATTATTTAACTTGTTGAATACATTATTGTCCTCTTTAGAATCAGATTACTAGAATAAGTATAAGTAAATTATTTTCATCCCAACAAAAATTGTCATTATTTTCTAATAGATTCATGTTTCTATTTCTTTTCTTATTAAATAGACAAAAACCCAAATCTAATGTACAAAAAATTCAAAACCCATACTTGTTCCCATACCAGGATTGACAACTTAAATCCCAATCGAACATCAAACTGCATAACATTTTATCGAAGCATATAACCAATATAGTAAAACAATGTACTTTATTTGTTGTCACTAATAACTTGGAGGCTTGCCTAAATATTTTAGTAGCATCCAATTGGCCATATGGTTTCCTCGTACTCTCCCTTCCTTATCTTATATCAATAAGTTATCAATTCCATCAGAATTCAAAACAATGCACTTTATTTGTTGTCACTAATAACTTGGAGGCTTGCCTAAATATTTTAGTAGCATTCAACCATATGGTTTCCTCATACTCACCCTTCCTTATCTTATATCAATAAGTTATCAACTCCATCATAATTCATATTATTTGGAGGACAAGTTTTAGATTTTTTTTTTTGAAAACTTGTTTTTGCTAAAACACAATTATCAGATTGGATAATTCAAATTGTTTCAGTTCATTCTTGCAAAATTCAGATCAATAAAAGAAAGGTACTTTCATTATAAAATTTATAGTTTTTTTTTATTTCTTTATTCAATGTTCAAAAATTATTACTGATAGTATCACATGGATCTAAACACAAGCCCAAGATACATGGTTTTAATAATATTTGTAAAATTGGAACAAAAGACATGAAACTATCTAGGGGAGAGGGGCCCATAGTGGAGCACCCAAGCTTCATGTTTCTCAAAATCCTATGTGGAAATTTCAAATCACTCTCAATTTTGTACAACCGTTTATTTGGCAACTCACATGCTTCTATACTTCGTTTTAGGGCCACATCAACATGATTTTTTGTTGAGGTACCCAAAAGGGCCCAAAAAAAAAGTGAGACCGATAGTGGTGCACTAAGTCATGTTTTATTGGTGTGCTGATGTGGCATCACATGATTTGTCAATTTATGTACTTTATGGATAAAAAGTGTTTTTCGATTGGATATTAAGATGCTCCACTATGAGGCCTACTAAGGACTACTTATATCCCCACTATTGGACCCCGCTCCACTATGGGCCCCTCTCCCCTATCTGATAAAAATACTATAATATTAGTTAGCAATAATATGTTTTAATTGTTGAACCCTGAGAAGAAACTCTCTATGATGTACATTTCAATCAATGATCAACAAGTAGAAAGCAAAAAAATTAATGCAAAATAAATTCTACAAAGATAATTAATAGATAATCAAATATACTTAACATTCTCTTTCATTTAAAGCTTCCAAGCAATGATGTAGATTTGTAAACACTATTGTAAAGCTTGCATTGCAGACACAACATAATAATCATAAGAAAAAAAATTATTTGATATTATTCCATAAAAAGAAAAATATGGCCACTGTCATTTATAGCATAGTACTCTGAATATTATGTTTTTATGTTTGAAGTCTCCATGATTTAAAAAAATTACATCAAAACTACATATTGATTAGAGTTGTAGAGAAAATTACTTGTGCATGTTTGGGATTCCTATTAAATGATATCTATGTTTTAATCTTTGGTCTTTCCCCTTTCTAGATAATATTGAACTTTTAATTTTAGATAAGGGACATAATAGTTATGAGTGTTTCAGCATTGTCCTTTTTTACTCAATCTATAGATTTGATGTTATGAATTGATTTATTTGATGGAATTACTTTCCTTCCTTATTTTTTATTATTGCAAAATAATGCGTGTTAGGAGTATTCACTAATTAATATTTTAAGTAAGTCATAATCTATTATAGAATGTGATGGATTGTTCTTTTGTTTCCATGCATGTACATAGTCAAGTTAATTTGTGTAAAATCAACCTAGATGTACATAAGGGTTGTGTGTCCAATTATTTGTGAGAGTTGAGCTTAGATGATATAAATTAGTATTTACCAACCAAGCATGTTATGGTTCAAGCTCAAGTTGTCCAACTATGAAGCCTCTATGCATCACATAGGCAAGGCCATTAGAGATGAGCCTCTGAGACATAGGTCTGGCCCTTAGGGCTTGTTCTCCTATAACTAATTTGGAAACAAACATTTGTGAGTTAGTCATATGTTTGTGGTCAAAATTTTCAATTTGTGTTGTGTCCTTAGTTGTGTTTTTGGTAGAAAGTTTTGGGCATGACTAATTCAAGTGGTGGTATTTTGAATTACATGATGTTGTGGGTTGTCCTTGGTCTAAAACATGCATTTTAGCTTGTAGTGGGTGCACAAAGAATGTATTGGCACATTTATTATTCAACTAAATAAGGGAGTGATGTGACATATTTTGGTTGGCTAGGTATAGAATATCTTCACTAATTTTGGTATACTTATATGTTTCAATTCATTGTACTCAAGTTAGCCTTTAGATATTACCACACATGCCACTAGTCATCTAATCTTCAATGAAGTGTGTTGTTTCTAATCCCAAGTGGAAAAGGTTAAGGACGTCATTTCACTGAACATGTAACATATGTGTCCTTTTCTATTTGACCAAAAATCATGTGCATCTAGTTGATGTGGACCAATATTATATGTCCATATGGTTATTGTTGTTAGGTTCCAAGGGCCTTGTGTATATTATATGCTCATAGGTGTGCTACTGATTGACTTTTTGTCGAATTTAAGAAAGAGATAGTATGGGGGCAGTTTATTCATAATCAATTATTTAGTTCTATGTTTCAAATATGGTGGGCTTACATGATGCTATTAGAACATTGTGGAATTGGTTGTGCTCAAAAGGGTTGAAAATGTTCTATTGGATATGAATTAATTTTCCAATTACCCATGATTTATGTAGATTATTTTTTTGGATTGGCTACTAGAAATTGGTATTTATAGAATGAGTATTCTTTGTTGAAAGAAGGCATAGTTAATCATCTTCACCTCTCTATAGCATAAAAAGATACACATCATCAAATTTTAAGAGCCTTATCCAAGAGACATGTGACAAGAATGTATTCATTTCCTATTAGTTGAATACCAATGAGTGAAACATCTAGATGACTTTCCATGCTAAATGGAAAAATATAAATTCCATGAGTAAAATATTTATAGGAATGTTGGGGCCAAGTGAGGCTCTATTTCAAGTGTATGCACAAGGTTTGTTTGCAGTGTTAGTATTGTAGTTGCATAAATATTTCAATGTGACATGATGTTATAGTGGTCTAGCTAGAGCATTTAAGGATAAATACAAAGGTTTCATGTTGTTACAAGATGGTGGGATTCACTTGCATATATTTTGAGATTCAAATAACTCTGAAGGTGCATAAGAAATATTAAGTTGGTGATACATACTAAGATCATATTGTTTCCTATATTTGTATGCAATAGAGATCTAATGCACATTTAGATTGATTATTACAATAAACTAGTTGATGAAATAATTGATATGATGCATGAGATCTAAGCACAAATAAATTAAAAATTGCCACACAACTTTGTGAGATGCTTGTGTATCATTCTATGCAAAAAATTTGAAACAAGTGTCATCCAAAGGATGAATTGAGGGAAATTTTTAATTGTTATAAATATGTACTTTCCTCATGAGAGTAAGTTTTTTATCAACCTTTTCACAAGGTGGGATAATTATATTTTATGAGATCAACTTGTAATGATTGAGGAATATTTTTTGTTGAGTTTGTAGAAGGAACTATATTGCAAAGGCCTCTCTATACTTGGATGTCTCTATCTTTAACTAAAATTTCTTAGGGGATTTTATAATAGATCTTTGTGGTTGCATTTACTAACTTATTGCATTATTGATCAATTGGTTGTAGCAATAGTTATAAAAAAAATTGAAAGCATTCCAAAATAAGCATTCATAATTCATATGAGATGTTTCTAAGGAAGCTTGTAAAGAGATATGGTTATGTGTATGTCTATATTGTTTCTTTGATTTGTACAAATGCATTTCTAGGTCTTTCTATTAGATTCACATAAATATCTCTCCTTTTAATTTTATAAATTGTGTTAAAATTTGTATGATCTAATATCTAATACATCCTAAGAGGACTATGATTATTGGAGTTCCACTCACATGTATAATCTAGTTTTATTATTCCTATCAAGCCCTTTGTGACATCAATTATAATAACCATTTAGAATTAAATAGTTTTTTGAATTCTAAATTATAAATAAAACAAATAAATATCTTATATTTTATCTTTAATTACATATGCAATCCACATCTAATATACCTAACCAAAAAAAATAGAGATATTAATATACAAAGTATCACTTTCTAAAGACCTAGATATTTACTCTTCATAATTTTTTCTTTAATGGTTCCATTAAATACCTATATGGTTACCCTTCATGATTTTGTTGAAATTGTTGCTTGTTGGTACACGATGGCGTATGTCTATCCAAGTAATGTTTAAATCTAGTATGCAAGGGTTGTCAAATAATGAGAGGGATATTACTCTAATGATGATTAGATTGGGCACAAGACAAAAATTTTCAATGCAATGTAAAAAGTATATTATGAAACGAATGTGTTGTGGGTCATAACCAAGCATTGAACAACGAATAGTTTTTTTTTTTTTGTGCAAGCATGTATTTGACCATGGCTCAAGTAGATGGGAAACTTATGTAGAAGTCTAATGTAGAAATTATTAAGAATCTATTTGATACATTTGAAAATAATGTTTTTGTTTTATTGGCGAAGTTGAATGGTTATGAATGAATTCATAAAGAATCAAGTCTTTCTATGTGCAAAGTCCTAACACAATATAGGATGAAGTCAGGATCGTACCCTAAGTGACTTTGGTAGAATAGATACCCCTTAGTGCTTAACTCTCAATCGAAGAGGTTTCATATTAAAACATGAGCTCCCATATCAAATAGCTATAACAATTTTATGAATTTGATTTAAAACCCTCCAAAAATAACAAAAAAAGTATAGTATGGTGAGAGGAGCATAAGGATAGTGCACTATAACATAATTCATATAGTTAATCAAAGATACATTTTGTCTAATAAAATTAAGATAATCATTTACCATATTTTGATGGGAATTGTATCAATATTAAACAAAAAAAGACCCACCCAAATTATTCTTCATGAGACTTGTCAAAAGTATAGAACATAATTTTAATAAAGTAGAATTTCTCAAATTCCATGTTTGATATGAAATTGTTGCAATTATTTTTTAATATCATTTAATTCAATGGTTAAATGTAAATATTGATCAATTTTAAATATAATTACTTATCACCTTTTTAATAAAAAAAGAATGTAAATTACTATTAACTATTTGATCATTAAAAATAATGATATCTAAATAATGTAACAATGATATTTGTGGAAATCAATCTCTAGGATTGTAAAATTAAATGTTTAAGACTAGAGAAAAAAGTAATATAGCAACACTTTTAGCATTAAAATAATCTTTTGAAAGTGTGACATGAATCCCAATGTTGTATCATGGTTATGTAGGGATATACCAATGAAGGTTCAGACATAACACTGCAAATAAGTGCATCATGAAAATAGGATTGCCCCATAGTTTTGAATGAACATGGCCCCAAGTGAGAATATGAGATATATGTTGTGGAGCCTATTTTTTAATGCACAAGATATCTGAGAGGGGGGTGGAATAGTTTTACATTAAAAAACTAAAATACTCATTAAAATTCAAATCCACGCCAACTTAATTAACCTTTAATCTATTAGAATGATTTAGCATGAAAGAAAATAGCAAAAACTAAAACAAAGCAACACCATGCACAATGGAACACTAAATTTACATGGAAAACCCAAGAAGGAAAAACCACAGTGAAGATTATCTCATAATATAATGTAATTACAACACTAATTACAAAAGGCTCATTGTCAGAGGGCTCACTACCGGAGGGCTCATTATTGGAGAGCTCACTACCAAAATATAGAAAATAATATAGAGAAGAATGTTACAGTGAGAAATCCATCTCAAAGCATCATAGAAGTCCACCATAGAATCACCAACACATTTGTAACCTTACTGAAGATTGTAGACACCTTCTACTCACTGCTTCTAGTAGCCTAACACATGAAATCTCACACTAAACTTCACAAATTTATACTTCAACTCTACAATTTACATCACTTACATTACACTTCTTTGTACACTCATCCTCAATCAACACAAAACTTATTTATATTGTCTTCAACCTTGAAAACATTCTCCAAGGTTGGCTATGCACCTCAACTATTCAAAATCAAATTAGGTCGACACCAAAACATTCCTAATGTGAAAAGGAATGAAAGAGAACCACAACACACTTTAACTCAAACCTAAATATGCTTAAACACACCACCCACACTTCCACAAAGACCGAAGAGAATCCACAATTAGTCTAAACACCTAAGGTCATCCAAACCCATGTAGACACCATTAAACATTTAAGTACACACTTCCTTTGATCCAAAGATGACTCATGGTCAAAAAATATCACTTGAACACAATCTAGATATTCCATGAACACCTTGAAATGCCACAAATTCCTTCGCAACAACTTTCACTTGAAGAATGTACACACCCAGTACACTTAGATAACATTCTACACACTATAACTCAAGAAACTTATCTTGCGGAGCATAAAAACATGAAAAATTCCAACTGAAGAGAGGTATGAACACTATCAACATACTTCCAAATCCAAAAGACCAAAAACCAAATTATGGAGAAATGTGAAGAAAAACCATTTCTCCTTGACACCTTTGCAACACACAGTTCACACATTGACCTGAACACAAATTTCTTTGCATAGTGATCCAACACACCAATTTCTACATATAACACCTCTGAACACTTTTGATCAACATATCTAAACCACACAAGTAGATCTTCAATACAGAAGAACTGTAGAGAAAAAATAAAAACACTACCTTACAACACAAAACACCTCTTCAACACACTATTTCCTCTTTTATTCATTTTTTCTCAAAAGCACTTAGAAACCAAGCACCAAAAAAAAATTCTCATCATCTTCAACACTTCCTCATCACTACTAAACCAACTACAACATAGCAACTCAAGTGCACATCCATAAACATAAACTTATCACAGCAACACTAGAGGTTGGCACCAATAGCACTTACTAATGACAACATAATGCAACTAATCAAAGCATTACCATAAACTTGTCAATACAACAATATAGATGACAAAACAAACTTCTTGTACTATTGATAACATCAATGAAAACACCAAACTTACAACAATCTCCCCCTTTTCCATTGACAGCAACACATGATGTGAAAAACCATCAACAATAGACACAACCAACACACTACCTTTTCTTTTACTTTCTCTCCCCCTTTGAAAACTAGCTATTTCCTTTTTTCACATTGCCCCCTCCCCCTTTGTTGAATCAATGGAAAAGGGAAACATATTTTCATCTCTCCCCATTGATATCAAACATAATTGTATCTTCTCACCACTGCTTTGCATACTCCCCCTTAGGAGCACACACCATGTTAGGATACGTGACATTATAATTGTTATATCCTAAGTTGATTTATGCTCCTCCACGTTCTTTGGAAAGTGTTCTTGATGATATGATGGATAAAATATTTATTATTTATTTTCCTATGCCAAATTGTAATTATATTCAAAGAGATGGACCCTTTACAATGGCAGTTGCAAGGAATCCAAGAGGAATTTCTACTTAAAGGCGTTCAACTTTCTAGGTTGGGACCACTTGAGTGTGCATGTCCTTGCATGTTTTTTTCAATTTTTTTTATGCTCTTACATTGTTGGGTGGCTAGGTTTGCATGTTGGTGCATGTTCATGCATGTAGTTGTTAGAGCTATCAAAGAGTTATGGAGCACTCAAGTATGACTCATTTTGATTGGTTATGGGTTAGGTGCCCATGTGAAGGCCATGTGATTATTGAATATTTTATTCCATGTTTATGGGTTATCCACTAAGTGGGACATGGGTTTTTTGAGGTGGTTTTTCTTGTTGTTTTATTATACCAATTGTGGTATTATTTCCCACAAAATTCTATATATTGGAGGCTTGAGATGGTGGTTTAGTATGATTTATTTACAGGTTGTCAGGATGACGAAGTGTTGTCAAATTACAGAGAGGATTGTTGTATTGATGTACTTCTTTAAAGATTAATGCAAACATTGAATCTCTTTGGGGTGGAGTATTTTACCCCAAGGATTTCTCCACATATATCTTTTGCCACTTGTGTTGATAACTTGTGGTATTGCAGATTTTTCCTTCATCATGTTGCAATTGTTATTTCACTAAAATATTTTTATGGTAATCTTGTGAACATAGTTTCAAATTTGCAACCACATATTTAAGTTAATATTGTTGCAAATTATACCTTGATTTCCAACATTTGGTAACAGAGCTAATGGTTTTGTTAATAGAGGGACGCCTTTCTTTTGAGTTTTCAAGGTTTTGTAGTTGTAGTGGGAGCTTGTGCATTGTGTGTTTTACAAATTTATGAAGAAGATTAAAAACCATGGCCTCTACCTCTTCTAGATATTGAAAAATTCAATGGGATTGGCTACGAGATGTAGAAGTTGAATATGGAGGATCTCCTTGAAGAGAGAAATCAGTGGTTAGTAGTTTTGAGCAAAATGAAACCAGAGAAAATTTCTAATGAAGATTGGAAGAAAATAGATAAGAAGTCACGAGGAACCATTTAGTTGTGTCTTGTGAATTTTTTCCTCTTGAATGTTTCAGATGAAGCCACCACATACAAGTTATGGAAGAGGATAGGTGATATCTATCAAACTAAAAGCTTAACTAGTAAGTTGTATCTCAAAAGACATTTGCATTCTCTAAAAATGAAGGACCATGTGATTCTATTACAAAATATTTAAATTTTTTAATATGATTTTAATTTAGCTTGCATCAGTAGATGCTAAGCTAGAAGAAGACGATAAAATTTATTTTTTTTGCTTTGCTCTTTACAAATCTTGGGAAAATCTAATTGTTTCCATAAGTGGTGGTGGTGGTACAAAACCAAAGATGGATAGTCTCATTGCAATACTTCTTTCAAAAGAGATGAGGATAAATTCCAAGAATGTGGGATCCCAAGATGCCTTGCATGTGCGAAGAAGGTCTAAAGAAAAAGGAGGGCCTAGAGGGGACAAGAAGAGAGATAAGTCTAAAGGACATTATAAAATCCCTGGGAAGAGTAGAGTAAAGTGTTGGAATTGTGGTAAAAGAGGGCATGTGAAAAAAGAGTGTAGGAACAAGAAAAAGATTTTAGATGCTTCTACAGAAAATTCCTCTCAAGATGGTGATTTTGATGCTTTGTTTATTTCTACTAACACTACTAGTAAGGATGGTTGGCTTGTTGATTTAGGTATCTCCTACCATATGACTTTTCACAAGGAGTGGTTTACTTCATATTCATCTTATGATAGGGGATAATTTTTCCTTGGTGATGACAACATGAAGAAGATTATTGGTAAGGGAAAGGTAAAGTTGTTTTTCAACAATGGGAGGATTAAAACCCTTGATCATGTTTTACATATTTCAGGACTTGCGAGAAATTTAATTTTAGTATCCAAGTTGAATGATTTTGGAATGCATGAGACATTTGACAAGTCTAGTTGCAGGTTGGTAAGAGGGAGTTTGGTAATTGCTAAAGGATCTCAGATAGGGACTTTATTTAGGTTTAATTCCTCCACTTTTTGTAATTCTCCCAATGTAACTAGCACTAAAAATTCATGTATGTTATGGCACCATAGATTGAATCACATAAGTGAAAAGGGTCTTAAGACTATTTTGAATAAAAATTTGGTTGACAGTCTTTCTAATTATTTTGTTGGTAAAAATGATTTTTGTGAGCATTGTGTGTTTGGTAAATAAAATAGATCATCTTTTCTTAATGGAACTAATAAAGCTAAGATATTATTAGAGATCATTCATTTAGATGTGCTTGGACCAGTGGATGTTGAATCTTTTGGAAAATCTCATTATTATGTTACTTTCATTAATGATGTGTCAAGATACACCTGGATTTATTTATGCATGCAAAATTTTAAGTTTTCACTAAGTTTGAGGAATTTAAAGCCTTAGTTGAGAAGAAAACGGATTATAAGATAAGGATGTTGATATTTAACAATGAGGGTGAATATTGTTCTAGGGAATTTGATGAGTTCTATAAGCATGTAGGTATTGTTTGAAAAATAGACTACACCTTATAAACCTAAACAAAATAGGGTAGCAAAAAGAATGAACCAAACCTTAATGGAAAGAGCTAAGAGCATGTTGAGTGGTGTTAAGCTTGATAGCTGCTTTTGGGAAGAAGTTGTAAGTGTTGCATGTTATTTGGTTAATAGATCTCCTTGTTCAACTCGTGTTGATCTCATCACCAAGCACTCAATAATACCTATAGGTTCACTAGTTTTTAGGAGTATTTGGAAAGCATGGGAGTCCATAAGGGATAAGTTCACTAGTTCTCTCTTATCTAATGCTAGTAGCAACCTGATCCACCCAAGGAGATCCATCTAGTGGAACCTTGAGCATAATGGGGAGCCCTTGGCTTTGTTACAAGGCTACTCAACAAAAAAATGGAATATTGCAAGCATTAAGACCTTCAGTAGCATCTTCAAAGATGGATCCTTAGTTCTCTAGGATTAGTTGAGATATGACTTTGAATTACCCCCATCTAATTTTAGGACTTCCTTTGTTGTCAAAGAAGCATGTAAAGTATGGAATCACAAAATCAAAATGGGAGATTAGAGGGATGATCATATTGAGATACTATGGAAGGGATTCCTCTCCTTACAAGAAGTCAAAACCAATGTTATTTATAAAGAGATCATTAATTCTTGTACTCCCACAGATTATCTTAACTTGAGGTCTAGAGAACTAACCTTGAGGATAAAGTTTGGAAAAAGGATTTTTTTTTGTGGCACAATGGTATAGATGCTAAGAAAACATATTTTAGATGGCTTGTCTTATTGCAAAAAGTTCCTTTTAAATTGAAGAACAATGATATTGACATGTGTGAAATTTGTAGGGTTCCTGAAACTATTTTTCATATCTTCTTTGGCTACTTCTCTGCTAATGATTTAATCTAGAAACTTTTTTGGAAGAGTAATGATTTATGGGGCTCAAATGGGAAATTTAGTTGAAAATTAATTATTTTTGGCTTTGATAGAATGATGAGAAAATTTCTCAAATTGCTCAAGGATGTTCAGTAGTGCTTATTCACCAAAAACAAGTCATACAATAATTATTAGAAGTTGGGATAACCTAATCTTGTAGTGTTCATGTAGGCATTGGAGGCTTTTAAAGAAGAGTTCAAAGAATAGATCAAGAAAGGGAAGAACATAAATGAATTCAAAGGGCCCCAGCTATTCACCAATTCCGACTATGAGATTGAAGAAGTGTTCTCCAATGAGGAACTTGATGTTGTTAACACCTTGGTAAATTGGGGAGCCATGGAAGCTTGCAGTGAAAGTAGGAACCTGGTTGATGAGAGATAATGTTGCATTCAGGCCTTCCTTTTTGTATTTTTTGTTTTTTGTTGTGAAGAAGGAATAAAGCTATGTATATGTGTAAATCCTACCCCATGTGTAGTAACATAAGTCTATGTTATCCATTATAGCAAGCTAGTACCATTCTCTATGGTTGTTCATATATGCGGGTCTTTATGGTTGATCTTATGATGTAACATGATGTAAATAGTTTACTATGTGCTTAACCTATTGTTAATACAAATAAAACTCTTGTTGATAAAACTCCTTATGAAGTGTGGATAGGTAGAAATCCTTATCATGTTTCAAATTTAAGGGTCTTCAAGGTTGTGAGGATTTTTTTCATGAGCCTCATGAGAAGCATTCTAAGTTGGATCCAAAAGCATAGAAATGCATCTTTGTTGGTTATGGTGAGAATGTAAAAGGTTATAAGCTTTGGAATCCACTAACCCATAAAATGGTTTTCTCTAGAGACGTAATATTTTAGGGAATTTAGAGCTTACTTGAGTGAAGAACAAATAAAGAAGAAAGATAAGACAAAAAAAAATTCACTTTGAGACAAAAATTGAGAAGTAGGAAGATGCACATGTGGAAGAACAACAAAATGGATTAGAGGGTGGAGAAGAAGAAGAGGGTTAAGAGAGTTTAGAAAGTTTAGATGATGTTTAGGATGAGCATGAAGAAGAAGAGGAGCAACAAGAGCCCCTTACTCCTATGTTGAGAAGATCCAAAAGGAAACAAAATCTAGTTGATAGGTATAACCCACCTAATTTTCATTGTGTATTTGATTTGTTGAGTTTTGACGATGAACCTAGAACCTACAGGGAGGCTCTTTCCTTAAAAGAAAGTGAATCTTGGATGTAGGCCATGCAGGAGGAGATGATGCATCTAGATAGTTGTGGTACCTAGGATCTTGTGAGTTTTCCCAAAGGAAGGAAGCTCATTGGTTGCAAGTGGGTGTTTAAAAATAAATTTGGAGCAAATGATCGATTTGAGTGATACAAGACTAGATTAGTGGCCAAGGGCTACTCCTAGAGAGAGAGAGTTGATTTTAGTGAATTTTTCTCTCTTGTTTCTAAGTCAACTTCTGTTATGTTCCTATTATCTTCTGCTACTACTTATTATTTTAAACTAGAACAAATGGATGCTAAAACTACTTTCTTGTATGGGGATCTTGAGGAACATATTTATATGTGACGGCTTGATGGTTTTGTTGGAAAATGAAAAGAACACTTGGTTTCTAGGTTAAAGAGATCTCTATATGGTTTAAAACAATCACCAGGATGTGGTACCAAAATTTTGATGTCTTTGCATTAATTTGGGTTTTTTTGCAAGTGAGGAGGATCACTGTGTTTAAATTAAGGCTATTGATGAGAAAATTTTAATCATTGTCTTGTATGTTGATGACATGTTGTTTATAGGTAATAACAAGGTGATGATTAAGGAGCATAAGAATTAGCTTTCTAGCACATTTGATATGAAGGATTTGGGGGCTGCAAACTATATTATTGAGATGGAGATCAATAGAGATCAGGTTCATAGAAACCTTTGGTTAAGTTAGAGTAAGTATGTTGATACTATTTTGCAAAGGTTTAATATGCATGACTGTAAACCAGTAATATTTCATTTCTAGTTGGTAATAAGTTGATTTTATACATGTTTCCTAATTTTAATGATTATTTTGAAGTATCCAAAGCATTCCAAGGATGTTCTAGAGGTTACAGAACTAAGAAAAACCAAAAATCAAATTTTTAAATTTTTTCAATATTTTCTAGGTTATAGTAAATCACATATTTGGAGGTCTTTGGAGCGGAATTTGGGTTCAAAAATTTTGTTAGTCCTTTTCAATGAGTAAAAAAATATTCTTTTTAAGGTACTAAAATTAGTTCTTTTGTAGACCTTTCAAACAATGTAAACGGATTTGAATTTTGAGCATCGAGTAGAAAGTTATGACCCCACCAAGTTGGGGTAAATAATTTCCCATTTTTTTGAAAATTCATAGTTATTTTGTATTTTTTTTTTGGAAAATCTATTCATTTTGAATTTTTTAGAGTCTAGATACTATTGGGATTTTAGATAGATGTATAAAACTTTGTTTTGAATTTAAGAGAAACAAACTTTTGGATGCAGACAACTCATTTTCATGAGTTATGCAATTTCTCCAATTGTTGACCATATTTGTAAGTTCTAGCTTACCTAATATTGTAATTAAAATTCCCTATTGAATTTATATCATTGAAGAGATGTCTAATGTTCCTTATGCTAGTTTTTTCAGTAGTTTAATGTATGCAATAATTTTTACTAGACCAAATATAGCCCAAGTGGTGAGAGTTTTGAGCTGGTTTATGTCTAACCCTGGTAGAGAGCATTGAAAATTTGTTAAGAGGGGTGTTTAGATATTTGCATAGTACTTTAGATTACTATTTGGTTTATCATGGTACTAATGATGTGGATAAGTCATTGGACATATAGGGTTTTGTTGATGTAGATTGGGTAGGTGACAAGTTTAGATAGTCGAAGGTCCACTGGTGGCTATGTTTTTACTTTGTTTGAAGGTGCAATGAGTTGGATGAGTAAGAGGTAGCCTAAAATTGCATTAAATCTACCACTAAAGCAGAGTATATGGCTGCTACACATGTTTCTAAGGAGGCGATTTGGTTATAGAGACTTGGTAATGGCATTAGTTTTGATTATAGGATAGTGAGGATTGGATAAGATAGTCAGAGTGCCATATGTTTAGCTAAAAATCCTATGTATAATGTTCATCCTAAACATGTTGATGTTTAGTATCACTTTGTGTGAGAATGGTAGAGAATGGTAAAGTTTTGATTGAGAAGATTGACACTTTGGATAATGTAGGAAGAGCCTTAGTAAATATGATAGAACTTGATCCTTTGAAGGCACATATTTAGGCTTCACTTCATTCTCTACAACCTTCTCTCTCAAAAATTGATACTGGATTGAGATATGATTTGTCCTTGAATGCATTACTATATTCTTTGAAATATTGATAGCACTTGTAGTATCACAAAATATAGAAATCGGTTCATCATATACTACTTCAATATCTTTCAAAGTTTTCCTCATCCACAACACTTTTGTGCAACAAGATGTTGCAATATACTCTGGTTCAGCATTAGATATTGACACTAAATCTTGCTTCTTGCTTATCCAAGACACCAATCCACATCTAATAAAGAATGCACTATTGGAAATAGTGCCTCAACTTGTTGGCTTGTATCTCTGTTCAAGTCTTTATTGTCATCTGATCACTGGAGTTGCTAACTTTGGAACCTTTTCGCAGATTTTGGAAGTTACATAATTTCCTGACTAACCAACTTCCTTCGTTGTTGTGGCATTAGTGATTTTTGTAACTTTGGAGCCTTGTCACATAGTTCAAAAGTTTCTTAACTTCTCGACTAGATGATCTCCTTCAATGTCACGGTGTTCAAGATTTTCCTAACCTACTATGGAAGTTATAAGTTTGTGTTTTCTCTCATTGAGCGACAAGCTGAAAGATGTGGGGACCACTTGGAATTCTGGGAAACTTGTTGAGAATATTGTAGATTCCCAGCTTGATTCTCTATAAATGCACAAGCAGTGAACACATGTCATGGTGGAGACCACAAGAAATAACCAACAGTTTGGTGTGATGGTCAAATGCAGTGTACGAGTAAGTTGGTAAGAAGAGGAATAACTCGTGGATACCTAAAGTCTTTAGGATTTTATTTATAAACTAATAACTACTAATATTTTGTGTTAATGTGGGATATTTTCGATGGTTGAGCTTCTTGGAAGTCCTAGTTATAGCAATGGTCTGGCCGATGGTTTTGCATTCGGTATGATCTCTTGCCGATGGATAGTTGGTTTTCTTGTGATATCGGGGAGTCTTGATATGTTATCGGTCTAACTTCTTAGGGTTTTGCCGATACCTTTGGTCTTTTCAATAGCTATGTGATCAGGTATTTCGGCATCGGGGAGACACGGTTTGGTGTCTCACCGACATGTGATACAGTTGAACACTTTGACCAAACATCTATCCTACGTGGTGCATTCTAATCCAATGAGAGAAGCAAAATGTGAACCGTTGGTAGTTGAACAGTTGCGACCGTTCCTATGAAGGAGATGAATATTTTGTGAGGAAAATGACTATGCTTGGCAATTGTCGATGATGGTGAACAGTTGGAAAGTGTAGTGTTGTTTGATACTAAACACGGATTGATCTAAGTGGATTCATAGTATGTGTCTGAGAGCATTGTAAGATTACTATTTTGTACAAGATTGATCAGTGAATGTTGCTACTATAAAATTAACATCAGAAAGTGAATTTTGTACTCTGTATGTATTTTTATTTATTGTAATACAAAGAGGCTTTTCTTGGTGTGGTGGGTTTTTCTCCCATAAGGGTTTTCCCACGTAAATCTGGTGTCCAATTGTGTATGTGTTCATTTCTCTTTTCTATTAATTCTTGTCATTTGTATCTTATTGAACTATAATTGCAAAATTTAAAGTCATATCTGCATTCTTCCTTGAGGTTTTGACGTTAGGAGAGTTTTTTTTGCACCTAAGCTTTCCTTACAAGTGGTATCAGAGCCTAGCCAGTTGTGTTATCCTTGTGGGTACTGTAGACCCTAAATCTGCATTTTGCTCAAAAACAAACAAACATGAGTTTTGTTAAATCAAACAAAATCAAATATAGAATCCATATGAAATATAGAATCATGCTTCATAATGCAATCCAAACAACAAAATATCAACTAAACTAAGTGAAAGCATAAAGAAGCAAGAATCCAACTCTATCTCATATTGGATTGGTGTCACATGTGCTAGTGACCCTTTCCCAATCCTTGATTGATAAGCTTAGATGATGAAATTGCTATAGATGATGGAGATGATAAATGGACAAGATAAGTTCTCAAAGAGAATGACCTTGCATCAAGTTGTGGAGGATTTGCTTGAGGATGAAGCCTGATAAAGATTTTCAATGCTAAGTGTTGAAGAGGGACCAATGTAACTAAGATTCTGCCAATGATAAAAGGACACTTGTCAAGTGGTGATTAGTTGATGCATGTGCAAGATTTGGGAAGAGTGCCCAAGAGGGGGAAAATTTGAATTCAAATTTTGCCATAAATGCTGAGAGGGGGACAAGGAAAAACAGCAATAAATGCCCTGTTTGACTTGTCATGTTGAGGGAAAATGAGGCTTTTAATAAATCAATAAAATTGATTTATTGTGCAAGTGGCTAGATCTAGATAATGCAAGTGGGATGTGATTAACATTAGATTAGGATTAGATGATGATCATGCTGATTAATGCTGATTAGATGAGTTGACATTTTGGACTTTGATAATTGATTTATTTAAATCAGAAAATGATGGAAAATGTATGATTTGGATTTGATTTAAATGGCTTTTTGATTTTAAATAACCTTAGGCAATGAGATTATTTAAATGGATGAAGGTGATGAATGGATCTAATGCAATATCTAGTTCAATTGATAAATGATCCTGATCAAATGCAGAATGTTAGTTTTGCATGTCTACATTTTGCCCCTCTTTGAAGCAATGTACTTGTTGCGTTGGTTCAAAGAATAAACTTGCCGCGAATCTAAATTAAAAATTTCATGATTTTCGTATGCCCCAGCCGAAAGAAGTGTACAACAACATTGGTTCCCTCGAGAGATCTGTTAAAGATTCGGGTTTGAGGGTCGCCTCGATAAAGAGGTTCAAAATGGGTGGTTATGTGGATGACCATGCAAAGATGATGATTTTAAGATGCTTAGAATAACAAACCATATTTAATTCCAAAAACAACTTAAATGATGATATGATGGAGACCCGGGATG
>VDFB02012493.1:64346-168930 GCA_007258455.2 Sequoia sempervirens
TTGTTGTAATAAAGCTTTGGCTTGTTGTGCTTGTTGTGCTTGTAATGCAGCTTGTGCAGTTTTAGCGGCTTGAGCGGCTTGAGCGGCTTGTTGCACAGCTTTTTGTTTTTGCACTTGTTGGTGTCCTCTTTGAAAAGCGGCTTGTAATGTTGCGTTGAACTGGTTTGATGTGGTGAACGTTGGTGGTGGTGGAGGTGGTGGTGGATTTGGAATGGCGTTTGTGGTGGTGGTAAATGATGATGTTGTGTTGATCATTTGGTTGGTAGATGGTGTTGTCATGTTGATTGCGTGATTGGTGGATGGTGTTGTTGATGTGGTAAGTGGCATCGTTGATGTGATTGGCCCTTGAGAGACAATGTTTTGCAATGTTGTGGGGGTGTTTGATGATGTTGCCATTGCTTGCGTGTTTGTCATTTGTTGTTGTGATGTCAAAAATAAGTTTTGAGCGTTTGGCAAAATGTTTTGATTCATGGTTGGGATAGCAGTTTGATTGATGCTTGGTAGGGGAGGCAATCCCAAGCCAAGGAGTGATGTGGATGATAATGGTAGTGGTGGGATAGGTGGAAATGTGAGGGGGGCGAATCCTTGTGAGAGTGTTGTGGTGTTAAAAATGCCCCCTGCTCCAAATATGTCTCCCTCTTTTTGTGAATTCGTGAGAAGAGGTGTTTGTGGTGCTCCATGAAATGATGTTGATGATAGGTCGTAATGTAAAGTGAGAGGAACATTTTGGTGCAATGGATTATGGAGGATGTTTTGTTCCACCGTGGTGTTTGCGTCCAAGTTTTGGTTATTTACAAGGGGATGTGATTGAAGTTCATTGAGAAATGTGTTTCCCTTGTTGGCATTTGGTTGAGTTGGAGCAATCGATGTCGTGATTTTTGGAATGTTTTGTGTGACGTTTTGGGATGGAGGTGTAAATGAAATGGGGATGGTGGATGAGATTGGCGGAAAAGATGTCTCTACTATGGTGCTCACATCAAAATCCGAAGGCAACTTGGCCCCTTGCTTTGCTAGTTCAAGCATGTACAACGAAGGGTTAAGTCTCATCATGACGTTGATGATTCTATGGTTATCCGGATTTTGGAGCATTTCAGCTATTTCTTCGCGAGACATTCCAAAGGTGAGGTCCTCCCCTTGATTTTCTTCTTGTGGGTTTTGTGATGATGAGGGGATCAATGGATTGCTTGATTCTGCGAGATTCATTTCTACGTTTGTTTGGCTAAGGTCACTTGAAGCGGGAGTTTCTTTGTGGGCTTCCATACTCTTCTTGTATTGAGATCTCATTTGAACCATAAAACAAGGATCAATCTTCAGAAATATGGGAGATGAATCTCTTGATTCCTTGGATTTAATCTCTATTTTATGTCCCAAAGTGAAAGTTTTTAGGATGCCTTTTAGGATCAAACGTGATGATGATATGATGGTGATGTTTAAGATGGATGTTATGGATGTTTTTGGCTTTTGATAAATCTTGAATGAAATGCTAGGACTTTGGATTTTTGATTGGTTTGATTTTTGGATTTTGAGATTTTGTCCTTGATCTTGATTTGGATCTTGATTTGGATTTTGAACAAAAGGAACCCTAAGATGTTTGATAATGATCTAAAGGATAGTTGTGTTCAAAGGATGATGATTTGGATATGTGTGAGGAGAAGGATGCATCTACCCACACCTACCCAAACAAGACGATTGTTTCACTAAGTAATATGGAGAAGGATTCATCTACATACACTAAGTTAGACAAGATGATTTGGATGACTTTGACTAAGGATATGCAAAAGGATGCATTTACACATTCCTAGCCAAAGGTGTTTTGATAAATGTTTTCAAGGACTTGATTTTGAGTGATTGCTTGATTTTGTCATAAAGCCTAGCATTTCAAGGATAATTTCAAGGTTTCTCAAAAGATGACTTGTGAGATGAATGTTTGGATGTTTTTGAAAGATGGATGAAAGAGGTTTGATTTGTTTTGATCCCTAGATGAACCTAAAAAAGACCACTTTGTATTTTTCAAGACCTAGGTATTGAAGAGCATGCATATGCTTCCTAAAGACCTTTGTTAACCAAGGAATGATTTGAACATTTTGGATTTCCAATCAATGATTTTTGCTTTTGGGATTTGGAATCTTCAACACACATGAAAGTTCATTTTGCTTAGTCTTTGCTTAATGGATTTATTTTACCAAAAACACTTTCTTTGATTAAAGTTTCAAACTAAGATGTACCAATGTCTTAATTTCTTTAAACCCCACAAGATATTTTATGTGGAAATTTAATGAACTTAAGGCAAGGGTTTTCCTATTGTTTACTCAAGAAGACAAATTGAGATATAATCCAATGCTTGGAACCTCCCTCTGACGTGATCCTGGGGAAAACTGATGGCACCATATGGATTGGAGTCAATGATATTTGTCTTCAGAGGTTTGAAATTTTGAGAATCATGTTGAATGTTTGTTTGCAAAATGTTTCCCGAATACACAACATGTTTTCAAGAAAGAATAATTACAAACCCTATGGATGTGATAAGAATAATGTTTGTTGAGTCCCCACTTGGGCAAGTCCGGCTCATACTTTTAGCGGATGGTTAGTCTTGACCCCTTTGGCTCCCCTCCACGGCCACTCCGCCTCTGGAGGCAGCCAAGCACCAACACCAGCTAGAGAGGAAACTCCCATGCTTCCTTTCCATCTCTACTAAAAGCCGTAAAATTGTGCAGGCTGACTTGAGCGACCGTTCTTGCACCACTGAAACAGATAAGGATTTTGAAAATTTCTTTATAGGTTCTAAATGGACTTTCCGTTCATAGGGAGTTGACCCAACGTGGCAGAGTCCCCTTCGGATCCATCTTGTAGACCAACAGCGTGATTATGGCGTTTAACCAAAATCCTCATTTATATATCGAGTGATACTCTTAGTCTTTAGAGTGTTACAGTTGAGTCATCGCTTAAGGTGAAATTACTTTTTCCCCAAAGACCTCTAAGATAAACAAAGCGAGAGCAAAAGGAACTGTCAAGTAACTTCAGTCGATCTTTGAGTGGCACAAAGAATGTCTGCTTGAAAATGCCCTACTCACACTTTCGCCTGAAGATGTTCAATTTTAAGCCAAATTGAAGTGTTTCAAAGCAATAAAATGTATTTTGAAGTGTTTCTCTTGCACCCTAGATACGCCTGTGAAAGCATAGGAGGATACATTACTCAAAAGACAATCACACAAATCAAACACTTGTTCGTTTTACACCCTTCAAAGCAATTGTGAATTCGTTTTAAGCACCAAATGAAATATGAGGATTGCTTGTTCAATTTTTAACCCAAAACAAAATCTAGTAAGTGTGTTCTAAGGTTCGTTTTAAGCCCTTTGCAATGAAAATGAAATTGTTCGTTTTTAGCCCCAATTGAAAACTAATGTTCTAAAACGAAAAGGAAAACAATTTCGTGTAGTGTTGATTAAACACTTAAAGTGTTAAAAAACACATTGTGTTTTCAAAAAAAACATTTCCCTCCTTTTGTGAAGTAGTATTGATTAAACATTTAAAGTGTTAAAAAACACATTGTGTTTTCAAACAAAAATCCTCCTCCTTTCGTTTTCGTTTGATAGCCTTCTCTTTCACCTTGCACCTTTTCGCCTTCATTTTCTTTTGTACCTTTGTCGTTCGTTGTACCTTTCGCTTTTCCTTTGTTTGCTTTTGTACCTGTTAACACAAAATAAAATCTTAGAAACAAGACTTGTTTCAAAGAATCAAATGAAGCTTATAGTTTTATCAAAATTTATAATTGTCATGCAACCCCAAATATAATCCAAAGTATATATGAAAATTTGAAAACAATTCAAATCTTTAAAAAAAATGCAAATGAAGTCAACGTGTACTTTGTTCACTACACATGATAAGCATAATTAACGTGTGTGATATTCTCGATGGATGCAACTTTCACTTACATAGAGTACAAATTAAATGCTCTTCAAAAAACTTTATTTGAATAAATAAATAGTGCATACAACAGTTTGAAGATTCAAAAGATATCATTTATTAGCAGGTATATGATGAAAACAGCAAATAAACTCTTTTGAAAGTTTTCAAATAAATGCATTCCATGGACTTTTTCAAAAACTGTCTTAAAGATTATCATTGAAAACTGCTAAACATGGATGGAAGAAACATTGAAATGACAGCATATAATGAATTTCTCTGTCCCTTTCTGACTGCAGGCATTTAAACAATCATAATCATAACCATTATATAAATTTTAGTGACAGGCAGATAGCCGAATTCTAAGACTTTGTCAGCAGCAACCGTATTTACTTCTCAAAGGCGTACTTGAGGATCCACTTTCTTCTTTGACTTAGATCCTGCGCATTTAAAACCATTATCCAATGTTATTTAAATGTCTTCAATGAACTATAGGACTGTCCTCAATGAGTGATAGCATAGACAAGGCGCGCTTGAACTGTTTGATAATTTCAAAAACATAGACTAGGCGTGTGGACCATTGAATAGAATGCATAGGCATTAAAATGAATAAAGAAGGCGCAACAACTTTGAATCACCAGAAGACAGAATGCATAGGGATAAAATGGATAAAGAAGGCTCGTTTACTATTTAAAAGAATGCCTGAAGAAAATGTTAACTCATGAAGTGCGCTGATTCCAGGATATGCACAAAAAAGAGGCAACAAAAGCTTTCAGAAAGAAAAAAGCAAGCTGGGAAAGCATCTAGTGATGTAGGTGTTGAACACAGGCAAAGCCAAGGCGTATAGTTGATTGCTGGGTGCGCTGGCTCAACAAGAACTCTGAGTATTTATTGACAAGTATGCAGATGGGATAGGCGCAAATCCTCAAACTTTTGCCAGCATCCTTTCTGCCTGCGTCAAAATGGGAGCATAGGGATGGCGTGTAAGTTGTTTTGACCAAATTCCTCAAAGCGATATGGTCTCCTGGATTGCAACGATGAAGGATATGCACAAAAATGGGTTTGCTGAATAAACTTTAGGTGCTTTCAAACAAATGAAATCTGCCTTCATACGACAACATTGGTAGAAGGTATGGCCATATATCAGAGGAATATGGATTTAGAGAGTGCCATAAATGCAAGACACGCAAAAATTGACTTGTAATTAGAAGCCAAAAGCATTTATATTAAAATCACTGTAGTTAGAACAGACCTGCACATATATGAGACTTTGGTACAGGGTATGAACATCCATCAAAGAAATATGAATTCAAAGAGTGCAATAAATACTCGTCCCTGATAAGGCAAAAAAAAAAAAAAAGTAATTCAAAGATTCTCTGCTGAAAATAGTTCCTTGCCCTGGTAAAATGATGGCAACGCTCGCTGCAATAAACAAATGCGAAGATTCCACATCTCCTGCTGGAAAGAGTTTCCTGCCCTGTTCTTTGTAAGTTTAAAAGCCCTCTCAATGTATTAGTATTTGTCATCAATTGCTAAAAATAAAGAATGTGCAGATCGTAAAAGCAAGAGAATGAGCTTGTTGAAAAGGATTTAGAAACTTTCAAGCAAATACATCTAATCCATGCACGAATGAAAACAGCAAATAAAAATTCTAAAGTAAATGCATTTGGCAGGAGTATGAAAGGCAGCAACATCCATTAAGAACACACACACATCATGAAATAGATCGCGCTGAAACAATTGTTAGAACAACATCCATTAAAATCTCACACATAAAAGATCATTGAAGCTTGTTTAACCCAAAATATTAAGTTTCAGGCCCTCCTTCTAGCGCCATAATGTAGACCCTAAATCTGCATTTTGCTCAAAAACAAACAAACATGAGTTTTGTTAAATCAAACAAAATCAAATATAGAATCCATATGAAATATAGAATCATGCTTCATAATGCAATCCAAACAACAAAATATCAACTAAACTAAGTGAAAGCATAAAGCAGCAAGAATCCAACTCTATCTCATATTGGATTGGTGTCACATGTGCTAGTGACCCTTTCCCAATCCTTGATTGATAAGCTTAGATGATGAAATTGCTATAGATGATGGAGATGATAAATGGACAAGATAAGTTCTCAAAGAGAATGACCTTGCATCAAGTTGTGGAGGATTTGCTTGAGGATGAAGCCTCTATTTAAAGATTTTCAAATGCTAAGATTGTTGAAGAGGACCAATGTGGGACTAAGATTCTGCCAATGATAGAAGGACACTTGTCAAGTGGTGATTAGTTGATGCATGTGCAAGATTTGGGAAGAGTGCCCAAGAGGGGGAAAATTTGAATTCAAATTTTGCCATAAATGCTGAGAGGGGGACAAGGAAAAACAACAATAAATGCCCTGTTTGACTTGTCATGTTGAGGGAAAATGAGGCTTTTAATAAATCAATAAAATTGATTTATTGTGCAAGTGGCTAGATCTAGATAATGCAAGTGGGATGGGATTAACATTAGATTAGGATTAGATGATGATCATGCTGATTAATGCTGATTAGATGAGTTGACATTTTGGACTTTGATAATTGATTTATTTAAATCAAAAAAGGATGGAAAATGATTTAAGATTTGATTTAAATAACCTTAGGCAATGAGATTATTTAAATGGATGAAGGTGATGAATGGATCTAATGCAATATCTAGTTCAATTGATAAATGATCCTAATCAAATGCAGAATGTTAGTTTTGCATGTCTATAGGTACGTTGGGTTTTTTGTGTCAAATTTTTTTAGTGGGAGTCTTGTAGAAGTTTGTTAATTTGAATTACAGATTAAGATGGCAAGAACATCAGGAAAGATTAAAATTGAGAAATTCAATGGCAGCAATTTTGAGTTGTGGAAACTTAAAATGGAAGATCTATTAGTTGACTGTGATATGTGGCTTGTTTTGTCTGGAACAAAGCCTACAGGCATGAAGCAAGAAGATTGGGATCTTGCAGATTGAAAATCAAAGGGGTTGATAAGGCTCTATTTAGCAAACTATGTTCTTCTGAATGTTCATGAAGAAAAGACTGCATCTTCTTTGTGGAAAAGATTGGGAGCTATTTATTAGGGCAAGTCCTTGGTGAATAAGTTTTTCTTGAGAAAGAAGTTATACTCTTTGAAGATATAGGAAGGAGCATCTATTGCTGATCATTTGAATGCTTTCAACATGTTGATTACTGATTAATCATCAGTGGGTGTGAAGATTGATGAAGAAGATCATTGTATGCTATTGTTATGTTCTTTGTTAAATTCTTGGGATCACTTGGTGATGGCTATTGGGAGTATGACATCCACTTTTAAGATGGAAGATGTTGTCGCTTCTTTGTTATCAGAAGAGATGAGAAGAAAATATTCTGAGATGGTGAAGGAGGCCCTTGTTGTTAGAGGCAGATCAAAAGAAAAAGAAAAGAAGAACGACAAGAAGTCCAAATCAAAATCAGAAGGGAGATCAAAGTCTCCTAGCAAGAAGTCCAAGGTGAAGTGCTGGAATTGTGGGCAGCCTGGTCATGTCTGAAAAGATTGCAAAGAGGAAAAAAATAAGAAGTAGAAGAATTCTGATAATGATTCTTCTCAAAGTGATGCAGATGCTTTCATTGCAGCCTTGGCTACTCAGGCATCAGATGATGTCTGGTTGATTGATTCTGGAGCATCTTTCCACATGACATCTCATAGAGATTGGTTCACTAAGTATGAAAAATATGATGGGGGAAGGGTGTATTTGGAAAGTGGTTCATCTCTAGAAATAGTTGATCGTGGAAGAGTCAGAATTTAGTTCCCTAATGGAAGAGTGAAGGGAATCAATGATGTAATACATATACCAGGTCTGTCTCAAAATTTACTTTTTGTTAGTAAGCTGAACGATGTTGAAGTGCAAGTCACATTCTCTAGAAATGGCTAAAAATTTACTAGAGGCTCAATGGTGCTAGTTATGGATGCTTGTATTGGTACCTTGTATAAGTTGGATGCACGTGTTGTGCAATGCAATAGTGTCTTTGCAAAGTCACAGAAAGCTACTCATGGAGAAAAGCAGGAAAATGTTCCTAATAGTGCAAACTCTATGGAAGTTAAACTTCTAGCAGAAAAGACTATGCTCTAGCATCATAGGCTAGGCCACATTGGAGAAAAAGGTTTAAAAACCTTGAAAAATAAAAACCTGGTTGAAGGGCTTGATGATTGTAACCTCGAATTCAGGTTTTGTGAACATTGTATATATGGTAAACAAAACCATGTTTCATTTTACTCCAGTCCTCACAAATCTTCTGGTTTACTTGATTACATACATTCTGATGTTTTTGGTCCAGTCAATGTCCCTTCTTTGTCTAAATCAAGATATTATGTAGTGTTCATTGATGATTATTCAAGAAGGGCATTTTTAATTTTTTAAAAAGTAAATCAAAAGTGTTCAATCATTTTAAGGAATTCAAAATTCTTGTGGAAAATATGACTAGAAGAAAAATAAAATGTTTAAGGACTAAAAATGGCGATGAGCTTTGTTTGGATGATTTTTAAAGGTACTATAAAGATCATGGAATTAAAAGACATAGAACTACACCCTACACTCTGCAGTAAAATGGAGTTGTAGACAGGTTCAACAGGACAATGATGGAAAGAGCACAAAGTATGTTGAGTAGTGTTGTCTTGGAGGAGAAGTTATGGGCTGAGGTAGTTGCAACAATATGTTACTTAATAAACTGTTCTCCTAATTTTTCTCTTGTTGAGAAAACACCTTTGGAAGTGTGGTCTGGAAAGAAGCCCTCTTTGAGACACATTCGTGTCTTTGGCTATGAGGCATATGCATATGTGCCAAATGAAAAAAGGTCTAAATTGGAAAACAAGGTTGTTAAATGTATTTTTATTGGCTATAGTGTTGGCATAAAATGATACAAGCTTTGGAATCCTGGTACGAAGAAGGTTCTATACAGCAGAAGTGTTTTTTTGTGATTTGAAGCTTTCTACTTTGGATCTGTAGTCAAAGAAAAAATTAGAAGATAGAAAGGATGTAGTTGAAATTCCTTCGACATCAAATAAAGAGGAATTGAAAATTCAAAATGTACCTAAAACTGAGGAGAGATCAAGTAGTTTTGATAGTGAAAAAGAAGAACAACAACCTTAGCCTTAGCATGTGAGGAGGTCAACACATGAAAGAAAGCAACCTGATAGGTATGGGTTTTCTTTGTTAGATACTACTTGTGCCTATGCTTTAATTTCTAGCACTAATGAGCCTAGGATTGTGAAAGAGGCATTTAGAATTCCTAATTCAAACTCTTAGTTGGAAGCCATGAATGAAGAAATGGCATCATTAGAAAAGAATGATACTTGGAGTTTCGTGCCCTTGCCTTAAGACAAAAAAGCTATTGGCTGCAAATGGGTATTTAAAAAGAAAATAGGTTTGGATGGTAGTGTGGAAAATTATAAGGCAAGGTTGGTTGCGGAAGGGTATTTCCAGGTAGAGGGAATTGATTACGGAGAAATTTTTTCTCCTATAGCTACGTTGATGTCCATTAGATTTCTTTTGTCACTTGCAACAGCATATGACTTAGAGGTTGAACAAATGGATGTGAAGACAACATTTCTTCATGGTGACCTTGAAAAAGAAATTTATATGTCCCAACCTGAGCACTTTGTGGAAAAAGGTAAAGAAAATCTGGTTTGCAAGTTGAAAAAATATTTGTATGGATTAAAACAATCTCCTAGAATGTGGTACTAGAAGTTTGACACATTTGTTTTGTCATTGGGATTTGTAAGATTGAAATATGATCATTGTGTGTATTACAAAGCTAAGAATGATCGTGTTCTTATTATTGCTCTGTATGTTGATGATATGTTGTTCATAGGCAATAGTAAGTTAATGACTTCTAATCTAAAATCTCAGTTGTCTACAAAGTTTGAAATGAAAGATCTTGGTGTAGCCAAGTATATTTTGGCAATGGAAATAACCAGGGATAGAAAGAGTAGAAAACTTTGGCTCAGCTAGAGTACGTATATTAATACTATTCTAGAGAGATTTTGTATGACTAATTGCAAGCAGCTAGTTGTTCCAGTATTGCAGGGAATGAAGCTATCTATTGAAAATTATCTAAAATCTCCTATTGAGATGGAGGACATGACCATAGTGCCTTATGCTAGTGCAGTTGGTAGTTTAATGTATGCAATGGTCTGTACAAGGCCAAACATTGCCCAAGTAGTGGGAGTGCTTAGTAATTTTATGGAAAATCCTGGAAGGATGCATTGGGATGTTGTGAAAAGAGTGTTCAGATATCTGAAGGGCACTTCAGAATATGCTTTGGGTTACCATGGAAATTTGGTTGAATAACAGAGGACTCTCAGCATTCAAGGCTATGTGGATTCTGATTGGGCAGGGGACATTGATAGTAGAAGATCCACCAGTGGATATATTTTCATGATGAATGGTGGTGCAGTTAGTTGGATGAGTAAGTGGTAGGTTGTAGTCACTTTTTCCACTACAGAGGAAGAATACATGGCAGCAACACACGCCTATAAAGAAGCAATCTGGTTAAAACATTTGTGTTCTAACATTGGGTTTGATGCAAGGCAAATTACAATCTATTGTGATAGTCAAAGTGCTATAAAATTGGAAAAAAATCCTACTTTCCCTACCAGGATGAAACTTATTGATGTGCAGTATCATTTTTTTCAAGATATGGTGGAGGATGGAAAGGTCTCTTTAGAAAAATCAGATACTCTGGACAATGTTGTAGATGCATTGAAAAAACCAGTGAGCACAAACAAGTATAGGTGATGTTCCATTTCGATGGGCCTTGGAGCCCATGACCTTCATTAACTTCAAGTTTGAAGGAAGTCAGCAAGTTTTTGTCAAGTGGGAGATTGTTGGAAATAGTGCCTCAACTTGTTGGCTTGTATCTTTGTTCAAGTCTTCATTGTCGGTCGATCGTTGGAGTTGCTAACTTTGGAACCTTTTGTGGAGTTTGGAAGTTACATAATTTCCCAACTGACCATCTTCCTTCATTGTCATGGCATCGGTGATTTCTGTAAATTTGGAACCTTGTCACACAATTCAAAATTTTCTTAACTTCTTGACTAGGCGATCTCCTTCATTGTCACAGTGTTGGGGATTTTCCTAACCTACTATGGAAGTTGTAAGTTTGTGTTTTCTCTCATTGAGCGAGAAGCTGATGGATGTGGGGAGCACTTGGAATTCTAAGAAACTTGTTGAGAATGTTGTAGATTCCCAGCTTGATTCTCCAAAAATGCACAAGCAGTGAACACATGTCATGGTGGAGACCATAAGGAATGACCAACAGTTTGGTGTGATGGTCAAATGCAATGTATGAGTAAGTTGGTAATAAGAGGACTAACTCGTGGATACCTAAAGTCTTCGAGGTTTTATTTATAAACTAATGACTACTAATATTTTGCATCAATGTGGGATATTGTCAATGGTTGAGCTTCTTGGAAGTCCTAGTGATAGCGATGGTCTGGCCAATGGTTTTGCATTTGGTATGATCTCTTGTCGATGGATAGTTGGTTTTCTTGTGATAGCGGGAAGACTTGATATGTTATTGGTATGACTTCTTAGGGTGTTGCTGATAGCTATGTGATCGGGTATTTTGGCATCGAGGAGACACGATCTAGTGTCTCACTGACATGCGATACAGTTGAACACTTTGACCAAATGTTTGTCTTACGTGGTGTGTTTTGAGCCAATGAGAGAAGCTAAATATGAACCATTGGTATTTGAATGGTTGTGACTATTCTTGTGAAGGAGATGAACAGTTTGTGAGGAAAATGACTATGCTTGGAAATTGTCGATGATGGTGAATAGTTGGAAAGTGTAGTGTTGTTTGATACTGAACACAGATTGATCTAAGTGGATTCATAGTATGCGTCTAAGAGCATTGTAAGATTACTAAATTCTATATAATATTGATCATTGAATGTTGCTACTATAAAATTGACATCAAAAAGTCAAGTTTGTACTCTATATGTAATTTTGTTTACTGTAATACAAAGAGGCTTTTCTTAGTGTGGTGGGTTTTTCTCCAATAAGGGTTTTCCCACATAAATCTGGTGTCCAATTGTGTATGTGTTCATTTCTCTTTTTTGTTAATTATTTTCATGTGTATCGTATTGAACTCTAATTGCAAAATTTAAAGTCATATTTGCATTCTTCCCTAAGGTTTTGACGTTACGAGAGTTTGTTCCACACCTAAGCTTTCCTTACATGCACCACCACTTGTACTTTTCTTGTCATCTACACAAACTACCCAATCTACATTTGTGTAAGCACTTAGAGTAAAATCAATATCCTTTGGATACCATAGGCCATGTTCTAGAGTGCCCTTTTAAATATTTGAATATGCTTTTCACTGTTTCAACATGTGACTCTTTAGGATCTTCTTGAAATCTAGCCACAACACAAATTGCATGCATGATATCCAGTCTAGCAGTTAGATATAGAAATCCTCCAATCATTGACTTATACTTGTTCTCCTTAGCCTTAGGGGATTCATCATTCTTACTCATCTTGCAACCAATAACCATAGGAGTACATATCGTCTTAGAATCTTCCATTCCAAACTTCTTCAACATTTCCTTCACATATTTTGATTGTGAAATGAATATACCTTTATCTATTTGATTGATTTGTATTCCAAGGAAGAAATTCATCTCCCCAAACATTGACATTTCAAACTCATTCTACATCTCTTCTACAAACTTCTTACACATAGCTTCATTTGCTCCAAAAATTAAATATCATCAACATACCCAACCACAATCAAGATTTATTCTTTTTCAACTTTGAGATAAAGATTACTGTAAACCCCAATCCTAGACCTACACAAACATAGCAAACCAGCACAATATTAGATCCAAATGCAAGTTAGAACTAAGATTCCCCATGGAATTCATTAGAAACATCAAAATAATAAATAAATGAAAAACACAATGAAAGAAGCTATTAAATCCTATTTAAATGATCCAACTCTCAATCCCATGGGGGAATTGGTGCCAATTTGATGTGAAAATTGGCCCTTTCCCAACTCCTTTGCAAGCTTGATGATCTTGATGAAGGTTGATCCACTTGTTGATGAAGAACAATGTGATTCTTTGATAAAAATCTGCAATACCCTAGCTAAGATGATGAAAAATGATATGAAGATAAATAAAATTAGCTCTCAATGTGAAGAGAGTAACTTTGCTCTAAGTTGTGGATCAAAAATACAAAGGAAATCCTTCTATTTATAGAAAGACAAGATGGAGGAATGAGAAAAATGAAGCAATGCTAGATCATTCAAAATCCAATGGACAAATTCCACTTGTCAAGATGTGAATGGAGGAAGCTTGAGCACATTTTGATGAATGTGCACAATAAATGATATTAGGTGGATTTTCAAATTTTTGAAATTACTTGTTGGAGAGGGAAAGAAAATGACTTAAATGCCACTTGGGTCAATGCACAAGGATGTGTAAGAGGAGATAAATGCTTTGTTAGAAGGACAAATCCTCTTGGAGGGATTTTCAAACTTAGAGGAATATTCCCCTAAATATGCCATGTTGAGAGAAAATAGTGATTTAATAAATCATTTAAATGTATTTTCATGTGCAAGTGGCAAAATCTAGAGGATTTAGGTGATTAGGATTAAATTAATCAGAATTGAATTAATTCAATAGGAGATTAGTAGATGTGGCTATTTGATTTAGATTTTTAGATTTATTTAAATCAAAGTTGAGAGGAATATGATTTAGATTTAATCAAATAAAACATTTTAATTTATTTAATTAAAGAGGGGTGATGTTAGATTAAATCAAATAAGGATTAATTTATTTAGTTTAATAGGATGACTTTAGAGATTTAATCAAATAAAATGAATTATTTAATTAAATAGAGACATAGGGTTAATTAAATTAGATTGATTAATTTAATTAACAGGAAGATGACAACTTAATTAGATAAAACCAATTTATTTAATTAAGGGATGAAAGGTGATGATTAGCTAAGAATATGATTCAGGATGAAACGATGTTGGTAATCAAGATCAAATGTGTCAGTATATTTTCCATGTCTACATTTTGCCCCTCTTTGAAGCAAAGTACTTGTTGTGTTGGTTCAAAGAATAAATCGTCTTGATCAAAATTCCAAAAAAAATTGATTTTCAAAATTGCCTCGGTGAGAAGAAACATGTCGATATACTGCCCCCTTGAGAGATCAGACAAAAATTTCAATTTTTTGGGTGATCTCGTGATAAAAGAGGACAGAGTGCCTAACAGATCCAAAAAAGCTTTGGGATGCTAAAAACATGCAAAAACTCAAAAAAAATGACACAAAACGGCCCTCGATTGGGCAAAAATGGGCTCGAGGGTTCAAAACCCTAGCTAGATGGCTAAACAAGGTCAAAAAACCCTAAATTTTAGGCTTAAATAGGCCTCGAGGGGCCACTTCCAATTCATTTGTACACACAACCTTTAGATAATTTTGTGATTTGAGCTTTGGGGACTAATCAAGATGGCACAACATCTGCTTCCACGACACGTTTTCGATCGTGTGTGAGTGTACCAGAGGCCTGGAATAGGACCTCTGGTATTTCATCTTGACCCAACTTTTTTTTATTTTTTCATGCATTTATTAGGGTCCAAAGTAAAAAAAAGTCAAGCAATGCTATATAGCACCACTAAAAAGCTTAAATCAGCATCGTGCGGGCTCAAACTACATTGCAAGTGAATATAGTGTTGTGGAAGCAGACTTTGAAAATTTAGGGTTTGGCGCAAAGAGCACCGCATGTGCACCTAGCATCACGGAGGTCCTATTTAAATTTTAGGGTTAAGAGGTCAAACTAGGTCGCTGGAAAACTACACCGAGGTGGCAAAGTTTGGCTTCCAACAACATAGTTTGAAAGTTTCAAAGTGACGCAATTGCGGATAGCAACACATTTGCTATTTCAGTCATGCAAACCTCAAATAAGATCCAATTTTTTTACAAAACTTGACATAGTGACTTTTCTTATGTAGGAGGACATGGATCCATCCCATTCAAGGGAGCACAAGTCATCCATTTTGGCTAGATTGACCCAGGATCCTCCTTTGGATGAGATACAACAAGAGCACCTAGGGGCTATCAGATTATGGTACATTGCTTATGCCCCACCGATCAGGACACACTTAGGGATGATGACAACACTAGCAGAGTGTTGGCACAGTGAGACTTCTTTGTTCCACCTCCCCACAAGCAAGGCCACAGTGACCTTGGAGGATGTGTGGTGCATTCTTCGATTGTGGAGGTTAGCAAAGACACCTATTACGATATCATGGGCACTAATGATATTATCTTTTTAGAGGGCCCAATCAAGCTTGAGCAATACAAAGTTGTGGTACCACCCTTCAAATTGATATTAGCTATGATCATCTTGGGACTCGTGGTACCAGACCGATGCAGGAGATACTTTAGCCCAAGATGGGGGCTTTCTTGGGAGTGGATGCTCCGACGGAGGGAGTGCTTCACTTGGGGGCCAGTGATGTTGGCCTCAATGTACCATGATCTTCATGAGTTCACATATTGTGATAGGAGGTCGATTAGATTAGGGGTCACACTGCTACATATTTGGGCCTAGGAGCACATTGCAGTGCTTTTCCTTGTGAGAGTCATACCTATAGCCATGGAGCCAGATGACCCAGACGTCTGAAGATATAGGGATGGAATTTCATTTTCTCACATAGGAGCAGTAGGCATGTGACACTAGTGGCGGGTCCTTGATGAGATGATAGTTTTTACTTGGAGACCCTATCTTGGTATGTTGGCCTGGTATGATGATGCACAACAACTATTCTTTTCCATATAGGATCGGCTGAAGTAGGGAAACGAGCATACTATTATTGAGAGATACTTTCCCAATAGAGTGGCCCGCTAGTTTAGGGACATACCAGACCATCCTGATGACCAATATGTGGCCATCTTTGTACATACCACAAGGGATATGGCATGGGGTTAGACGATCCTAGTAGCGGATGCAGTTCATAGTTTCATGCAGCTGGATGCCAAACCATGGTCTTACGATCAAGGACAAGCAGACCTAGGGACCACATAGGTGTATAGAGATTGGTTTCATGCCCTAGTTAGATTGGCAGTTCCTAGTGCACAACTATCAAGGAGGAGACCAAGAGGCCGAGGTATAGGGTGCAAGCAGGGCTAAGTAGGCAAGGGAGATGGGGATGGGGATGGGGATGGTGATAGGGATGATGACAGTGGTAGAGACAGAGGCAGAGGAGGAGGAGGACCCCAACAATGGCATTAAAGAAACCCGACTGCAACAATATAATCTACCTCACCTATATATTCCCCCCACCCCTCCCACCCACCCCAATTTCATCGGGGGGCGTTTAGTTTAGTTTAGTTCCTCGGCGGGCCCTTCCAAAAATCTATATTTCCAAGCACCCCAGTTTTCATCTAAACGTTATCTACTGGGCCCACCCACCCGCTGAAGCGAGGGGGCCACCCTTCCTTATATTGTTGGGTGGGTGGGGGGAGAACTACGTTGGGTGGGAATAATTAATCAGACAATTAATTCAGGACCTGCTAGAGTAAGAGCTAGAATACGCTAGGATAAGGTGGGGGGCAATATAGATTTTTATTGGCCCCCCTATCAGCCCCCCACTTAAGTATATGTTGTTGGAAAGGGAATGAAATGACATAATGAGACTTTCCCTTTAGCTATCGCCACCGGTGATCGACCCCCACTATGACTCCTTGAAGACCTCTCCTCGACCACTAGAAATGACGACTACTTATGTTGGGATCTCCCCCCTTTCTCTGAGTTCAATGCCTCTACGCCCCTAGCAATCAATTCATTGTCTTGCCTCCCACTTTCTCGCTTAGCTTCCATTGGTGGATTTCAACTCAACCTTAGGACAGGGAGGGATGAACAGTGACTACTCAACTTCCTCTGATCAAAACATGTCGCTCTCCAGTCAAGCCTCTCCCGGCCTATTGGGAAGGATAAGTTCACTCGCAATAAAGTTGGGTGGGACATTTCTTCCAATGAATGAGTTTCGCCAGACAGAGAAAAGCTTGGGATATTCAGAGTTGGCATCAACTAGTGTTCTGAAGCAAGCCGGGTTCAATATTCAAGCCCCCGCCTTTGTCGGCGACTAGGTTGTTTCTCTCAATGTTTCATGTTGCCTCCCTCCATAAGTAGTGGGAGAAACGGTACTCCTGAGAGATAGGAAATGATAAGATCAGATATACAGATAGACCTCATTCAGGCAGATACGACCCGATCAGATACCATCCCACCCCAATGGTTCTATGGGGGGTAAAGCAGAACTTCACTTTCAATATCCAGCTCACCCCTACCTAGGCAAGCAAATGTATCCATCATTGTTTCAAGTCACCATGTCTAGGGATGGTGTCTCCATATCTATATACGTCATATGTTCCATTAAGTCTAGTCCTTGTCATCAGGAGACTCAATTGCTCTAGAACAAAACAATACCCAGTAGAAGCACAAAAGTTCTGCATATCGATCTAACATTTTGTCCTCATGAACACCCGAAACTGTAGTTTAGTTCCCTCCCACCCATAGTTGGGGGTGGTCACCATCGAATAATCAATATGTTGGGGTGGGCCACCCACCTCAAGAAAAGGGAAGAGTGGTTCATCGGAAGCATGTTACGTATAGAATCTAATGAGGCGAGGGGGCAACCTACCAATCTATACGTAACATTCCCACCCCAGCATGGCAGCAAGCTTGCTCGACTTTCATGTGTTGAAGCGGGCTACGGACCTCCCCACCAGCCAAAGCAACATAGGGATGGTCACCAAAACCATGATAGGCAACCGCCACCACCCAGAGATAGTCATCAGGACCAGCCACCCATCCAACCGGAACCATAGCCAGACCCTAGGGATGGGAAGATTTTGTAGTTACAGGCACAGGTATAGGGTTTGCAGGGATAGGTTATTGCTTTGACAGTAGAGAGAGACCAGTTGAGGACTGAGTGGGACCAGGCCATCTAGCAGAGATAGGCTACAAAGCTACAGGTAGCATCAAAGATGGGTCAGAGATAGCAGCTAGAGAGTATGGTTGCATCCTCCTCTCAGAGTTCAATTTCATTACGAGCATACAGGGAGATGGTCGAAGAGGCCAATTATTATAGAGTTCACTATCATCAGGTCATGCCTCGAGTAGCACAGGTCCCTAATTATCCACAAAAAATAGGATACAGGCCTCCAAAGGGTCATGGAGAGAGGTTGGGCAATGATGGGAGTAGCCAACAAGGCTAGCCCACTTTTGATTAGAGACAAAAATAATTTGTGATTCATGGGCTCATTTTTTGATAGCCCTATGGGTGATTTACTTATATTGATATACACACATGATCCCAATTTTGTGCCATGACAGTGCATTATTTTGATGATATATATGAGATGAGACAATTTGATTTGATGTATGATGTGTCCTATTTGATTTATGCATTTATGGATGGATGTTTACTTTCTATATGCAATGGTCTACATGTGATGCAATGATTCTTTCTTATGTGATGTAATGCGATGATGCTATGTGATGCAGTGATCTATGGATGCATTTTTTTTAGTATATTTTCTTGTGCACTTTTTATGATGATGTATGGATATGCAAAATTTTATGATATGCAAATGCTTAGACTAACAAATCTATATTAATGATGAAAAATGCAATGTATGTGACATGATTAATGTTTCCTATATGAGATGATATGATATGCATTATGTTGACAGTTTGTGGATGCAGGATGGATGCATTAGGTGATGATGATTTATGATTAATTGTCATGGTACTGTGTTAGCACAAAAAGAAGATAGAAGAAAATAAGAGACTCCAACAAGTCAAAAGATAATGATGGTGACGGTGATAATGATGATGATCTTGCTTACCCAGGAGTTGGTATTTTAAAAGAGCCAATTACCTTATGTTTGATAACACACATAGGCATGATGCATCAAGGTATAAAGGACCAGGATGGTGTTGTACCTAGTGTGATGGACTTTGACTTGACAATTAGATAGGAGTACTCATGTTCACACCTGGCATACAAAACCTTATTTAAAATGCAATTCAGATATTCCAAATATCTCAGACCAAAACATAGAAAGGAAAGCCTTCCTATGTGGTCAACAAGATATCTAAAATGCCTTCCCTACACCTAAATAAAGCATGTATGACCAAGTTTATATTACAAAATATCCAACAAGCATAGTAGATAAAAAAGATAATGATCCTTGCCACATTCCTTTCTCTCTAAATCCCTTTGTTTGGACATCATCAAGAGGTCATTGGAATGAGTGCAATAAGATGAGTCAAAAGACAAAGATAAAGTAAACAAACAAGTTAATGTTCTTCAATCCCACTAACCAAGACTAAACTACTGTTATGCCTAATGTTGATGTCCATTGTAGGAAGGATGCATCCTAGGACATGATGTTATCAGATGATTGATTTGGGATTGATTGGATGATAGGCTATTAACACAAAGAGTTGACCAACTTGTTTACGTACTAACCTAGACTCGAGACTTTGATGTTTGAGTTTTCCCTTTTAACTTGCTAGAGTTGTTTCATCAGGGATTGAGGATGATTATTGATTTATTATGAGTGATGTTCATTTTGGGTGAAAGCGAGGTGAGGATGGATGAATTTTTTCAAATGTTAGGATGTTTTTGATGTTTTTTTAAAATATTTTGAGGCTATTTTTGGTATTTTTGAGATTTTTACAAATGTTTTGATTTTCAAATTTCAAATGTTTTGGGGTTTTCTAAGATTAACCAAGAGACTAACCTAAAGACCTATCCTAGGGGTCTTGAGGGCTGATCAACAGATTATCCTTTCCTATGTTATACACATAGAGACCACATAGTTCGACTAACATAGACTTGATTATCGATGAGATATGAACAAATGAATTTTCCAATTTATTATGACACACTCTTAAAGTACTAATGTAACTATCTCGAGGGAATATCAAAGATCAACCTTTCCTATGTTCAAAACTCAGAGATGATGTAGTTCGACAAGACGACTATTTTTTATTTTTTTGACTTTTTGACCTATTTTTTTATTTTTGATATGTTTTGAATGTTTTGGGATTTTGTGATCTTATGAATTTTTTTGGATTTTTTGTTTTTCTAATGTTTTTGGAATTTTTGATTTTCTAATGTTTTGGATTTTTTATTTTAGGGACCTTAAGAACATACACAAGTCTAATCCAATGCAAGAACATGCCCCTAGTGTGATGCAATAGACTACTCTGATATATGAAGGATAAATTGACCTTGAAAGTGGGCCAAGTAGTACTAGGAGGGATCATGAGGTGAACACAGGACCAAGCTATGATGCAGATGTGGATAGATGATGGATGGAAATAAATGGATGGTGAAGAACAAGCTATGAAGATCCTGGTGGATGGAAAGTGCTTATTTACACAAGGAACCTATTTTCCAGGTTTTCACCAAGGTACTTTCCCAAAGCGCCACCGAAGTGGTTTTCACTAGAGAACGGTTTTTTTCTCTTTACTGTTTTTAATTGTTTTTCTAATGTTTTTCGGATTGTTGTATTTTATAATTTTTTTGTTGTCACAAGACAACTATTTTCTAGGTTTTCATCAGGGCGACCATTTTTTCAAGACATTTTTTTTTTTTTGTATTTTTGTTGTTATACCTTAGAAGATTAGGCATAAAACTTTTTGAGATGAGAGTTGTTCATGGGCTCCTGTAGAGGTTCCCCTTTAGGTGTTGATAGTTGATATGCCCCTACTTGTAACTTGCTATGATGACAAGTGTTTCCAGCCAATTGGGTTCAAATTTTTCTTTGTCATCCAGATTTGGGATGTTCTTCTAATTTTCCTTGAGCACAAGTTCTCCTACCTAGAATGTTTGACTCCTGATCTTCTTGTTATAACTTTGCTTGAGTTGATTTTGGTACACCGACAAGTGGTTTAAGGCCTCCATTCAGTCATGATACCTAGTATTCTTCATCTATGATGAGATTCTATAATGATATTCTCAATGACAGGAGCTTGATCTCAATGCGCAATATGGATTTTGATCCGTAGACCAAGGAAAAGGGGGTGGCACCTATTGGTGTGTGGATGCATGTTCGATAAGCCCAGAGGGTGGGATTTAACTCTAAGTGCCAATCACAGATAGCTTCATTGACCATTTTTTTAGGATTTTCAGTATGGTCTTATTTGTACCATCAACTTGGTCGTTTCCTTGAGGGTAATATAGGGTGGAAAAGTGATGTTGGATTTTGAATTTGTCACATAGGTCACAAACATCCTAATTTTTGAATGGTGTCCCATTATCTGAGATAATGGCTTGGGGGACACCATAGCAGCATATTAAGTAGTTCAGGATGAACTTAGATATCTGCTTTCCAGTAATGTAGGTCATTGAGATGGCTTCCACCCACTTTGTGAAGTACTTAGTGGTGGTGTTGATAAACTTGTGGCCACAAGATGAGGTGGGGTTATCTTTCTAATGAGTTTGAGCCCCCACTGTGAAAAGATCCATGGTGTAACAATCAGATGGAGCTCTTGAGCTAGTGGATGGATGAGGTCCCCATGCTACTAACACTGTAAACACCTCTTGACATAGTTATGTGCTTCTCTTTCCATTGTTGGCCAATAGTACCCTGTCCTCAGCAATTTATTAGCCAAGGTCATTCTGCTCGAGTGTGAACCACAAATACCATTATGTACCTTAGTTAAAGCAGGCGAAGCTTCCTCAGCATTTAGGCAACGTAACATGGTTCCTTCAATGCTTCTACGGTAAAGGGTATCTCCTAGGATGACGAAATGAGATGCTTTCTAAAAAAAGGTTTTCTTAAGGTTTGAGGTTATGTCGGTTGGGAGGACTCCTATTCTCAAATAAGTGTGTATATTATGGTACCAAGGATCATAAAGACCAATTATTTCACACAAAAATTTAGACTTTGGTATCTTGAATGCAGGCATGAGAAGCTTCTCTACTAGGAATTCATGCTTTGGGACATTGCGACAGATGTCCAATATGGATCCAATTGTTCCCATGGCATCTGCCACTCTGTTGTTTGCTCTAGGTATCTGCTCAAATGTGATCTCAATGAAGGACTCCTTAAGACTTTCCACCAACTTCTTGTATGCAGTTAGCTTGTCATCCTTTGTTTGGTACTCATCATTCACTTGGTTGATTATGAGTTGTCAATCCCCATATACCTTAAGATCCATAATATGCCACTACACTGCTATTTTGAGTCCTATGGTTAGAGCCTCATATTCTACGATATTGTTTGTGCAAGGAAATGCCAACTTGTAGGATCTTAGTATGCAGTCTCCCTGTGGAGTGATGAAAAAGACCCCGGCTCCTAATTCACGTTGTGTGTAAGAAGCATCAAAGTACAACTTCTAGTGATCTATTATGCTCAAGTTGAAGATGGATTCATCAAGGAACTCTAAAATTAGTGGATTCTCTAAATACATTGGCACTTTTTCCAGTTGGTCTGCAATAGCTTGCCCTTTGATGGCCTTCCACTCTACATACTCAATGTCATATTTTGATAGGATCATGACCCACTTGGCCATCCTTCTTGTGAGCATTGCTTTGGAAAGCAGGTACTTGAGTGGGTTGATCTTGGAAATGAGTTTTATTTTATGTGTTAACATGTAGTGTCTGAACTTCTGTGAGGCAAACACCATTGCTAGACAAGCCTTTTCAATGAAGGAATAATTTAACTCATTCCCTACCATGGTCCAACTAATGTGGTAGATATCCCTCTCTATTTCTTTTTTTCGTGTTGAGCTAGGAGAGCACCGAGAGTTGTTGTTTTTGATATGTAGAGGATTAGCGGCTTTCCTTGGATTAGCAGCATAAGCACCAGAGGTGTGAGCAAATACTCTCTGATCTTTTTTAAGGCTTGATCACATTTTTCATCCCATTTGTATGCTACCCCCTTGTGGAGTAAGTGACAATATGGAATTGACTTGTTCACTAATTGGGCTATGAACCAACTGATTGACTAGAGCCTTTCTTGTAATCCTCTCAACTATTTCAATGTCTTAGGTGCCTCAATCTCAAGGATTCTCTTTACCTTAGTAGGATATATTTCAATTCCTCTCATAGACATAATGTATCCCAACAGCTTCCCTGATTGTACGCCAAAGACGTACTTATTTGGATTAAGGCAGACCTTGTATTCCTCAAGTTTGTTAAAGATGGCACTTAATGCTGCTATGTGATCCCTTCTCTTTCTTTATTTTTCTAATATGTCATTGACATAATATTCCACAATCTTATGGATCATGTAATGAAATATTAAGGTCATGGATCTTTGATATGTTGCTCTAGTGTTCTTTAGGAAAAATGGTATCATGTTCTAGCAATATGTCCCCCATGGACAAGTAAAAGTCATTTTGTGTTGATCTTCTTTGGCTATCATGATTTGGTTATACCTAGAGAATCCATCCATCAGTGAAATCATCTCATGTCTCATGGTCATATCTACAATCGTATCAATGTTGGGAAGTGGGAAATCATCCTTGGGACATGCTTTGTTTAGGTCCCTAAAATCTATGCATATATGGATGCCCCCATCAGACTTTGAAACAGGTACCAGAATTGATACCCACTCTGGATAGTCGATTGGTTGTATGAACCCTGTATCAAGTAGCTTCTTCAATTCCATTTTGACTAACAAGGCAATCTAGGGATGTATTTTTCTAAGTTTTTGTCTAACGGGCTTTGCTTCAGGGTGAACTACTAGATGGTGGACCACAATCTCCAGATCAAGCCCGGACATGTCGGCATAGCTCCATGCAAATTTGACCTTTCTCTCCCTTAACAAGGAAACTAAGAGCTCATGTTCTTTTGACATCAATGATTTAGCATAAAATGTGATATGCATAGTTTCCTTTGTTCCCAAGTTGATTGGGTTGAACTTCTCGGCTATAATCGCTGACTTTTCCTGATGTAGAGCGCTGAGAGGAAGATTGAATCCTTCATCCTTTTGTTCCTCTAAGAGGTTTTTACGTTGGATACATCTTTTATTTTTACTATTTTTGGGTCAGAGAGTGCCATATTGTGGTTTTCACTCAAAGACCTTGACATTATTCTCAAATTTTCACTTTTGTGACTAAAGGATTCAATCATCTCCCCATAGTAAGCTTGTGTGTCTAGAATGATATCAAACCCAGCCTTGTGATCTCCATGTGGCATTGTGTCCCATAGCCCCATGAATTCTAAGAGAGACTCATCATTTTTTAAAGTGTCCAAAATTAGCAGTCCTTGTTGGTTGTAATCGATGAGTTGGGGGTAGACTAGGTTGATTTCATGGGTTTGATGGTCATTGGTCTCAAAAGAAAAGGTACTAATCATGAGGAGAGAGGTATCCTTGAAAAGCATAGGTAGATCGATTATGGCATCTTCCTCATCACTACTATTGCAAACATCAGTTATGCCAAATGTGAAGTTGTCTATGACTCGGCCTGTAGATACGGGTAAGTGAAGTTTGGCTACTGATAGCTAAGGGGGAGACTTCACTACTTTAATTGGGGGATTTTAGCCACGTATGGTTATACTCAGAGGGGTACATCTGAGGCCAATATTTCTCATTCATGTCTCAAGAATGATGGGTACTAGAAGACCATTGTCATTTCATCCAAGCCTCTAGTTTCTATCATAGCCCATGGCGAGCATCATTTGTAAGCCTTTATTGTTATCATCCATACGTAGGTCAACTACTAGTATGTTATCTTGGTATAGAAGGTTTGATGGGTCCTCTTCTATTATTTCCTGACCTAGGTCTCCCCAACTCCTGAAGCTGGAGGAGCTTGCTATGAAGGTTTGAGATGAGGAAGCATTATTTGACTATGGTCATCCTTGTGACCTAGGGGATTGTGGTAATTCTCCCACTACAAAGTCATTTTTCAAAATTGTATAATCCCCACACCTATTGTCCTTGATATTGACCTTAATATCAGAGATGGCAGGGATGGTGGGTGTCTCTATCGCAAAAGTGGAGGTGAGAGTAGTTGGGTCCATGTATGGAGTTGAGGGGCCCTCATCGATCTTAGGCACTTGGGGGATTTTGTAATATCTTGCTTCCAAATTTTTACAATAGTAAAAAGGTTCAGGATCCCCATGGATAGTGAGCTCTTGGCCTTGGTAAGGAAATTTTACACACTAGTGGAAGGTGGAAGCAACAACTTACATCTCGTGAATCCAGAGACGCCCCAAGAGGATGTTATAAGGCAAGTCTAGGTTGAGAACTTGACAAGTTTTTTCCATGATGGCTAGCCCTACTCGAATAGGGAGTTGGATAGTGCCCTGAGATAATCTTTCTTGATCATCATAGACTCTAATAGTTACGAATTTTCCTTTTTCAACATCTTCAAAGAAGCCCAAAATTTTTATTAATTTAAGGGTGCATATGTTCAACCCTGCACCTCCATCTACCAAGACTCTTTTGACTTTGTTTTTATAGATGAAAGCCTCAAGATGAAGTGCACAATTGTGAAATGGTTGTGTTGGAGGGTCTTGTTCTAAAAATGTCAGGAGGCGAGGTGTGGTGAGGTATGCAGCCATAGGTTGGAATTGATTTGCATCAAGATAAGTGGGGATAGAGGATGAGGCCAAGGCTTCTTCAAGAATCCTTTTGTGGGATGGTGAAATCTTCAACAACTCCATGATGGAGATCTGAGTTGGGGTTCTCTTCAACTAGTCAAGGACATTGTAACCACTAGGAAAATGTATTGGGTTGGAAGTGGATGCTCTAGTTGGCTGAGATGGCCCTACGAGGGTGACTTTTTCACCTCTTGTGGTGACTCCATAATCAGCTTGGGCTCCTTTGATGGTGATAATAGTGAAATACTCATCTAGGGATGCAACAACATGGTCATATACATGATTCACACTTTTGAAGGTACCCTTTCCCTTATCATTTTTATTGTTCCCCTTGTTGTTGTGATTGGGCATTAGATTCGTGTAAATCTTCAGATTTTGATTTCCAGTTGGTTGTTCCAAATTTATGATTTTTTCATCAATGAGGTCTTGGATTAAGTTTTTCAACCTCATGCAACTAGTAGTTGTGTGTCCCTTGATTTTGTGGAAATCACAAAGGTGATTTTCATTGTACCATGGTAGTTTCACCAAGGGCTCTTGATAGTTGTCATAGGTGGGAATTGTGATTTGTTTTTCCTCCACTAGTCTCTTCATGATAGATTCAGTCAATTCCACAAGGGGTGTTTACTTATGTTTGGGAGAATTTTTGTTTCACTAAGGTGGTATGCCTTGATTGTCCATGTTGTTGACTGTTTGGTTGTTTGGCTGCTATGTGATAGTATTAGCTTGTTGATTGCTCTAATTGTTGGCTTGTGGTTGTTGAGGAATTTGTGTGTTTTTTTGAAATGCATTGATGACAACTTTGGTGTCAACAACACCATCATTGGTAATGTTTCTATTTTTCGCCCATGTGTGAGGTTTCACATTATAGCTAGTAGATGGGCATCTTTCTTGATAAGGTGTTCCCCCTTGTGAGATAAGGGCTTGTTCAATATTGAGTTCCTTGGGGATCAACTAATCATAGGTTGTGATGCACTCCATCTTGAGATGGAAGGACAAGAGTATGTCAAGGTTTGTGATGATGGTGCACACTTGTTCTTTAGGCATGGCCCATTTACTTTCATTAGCTTTTGATCACCATCATTGCAAGAATGAAGCAAATTTCTCCCTCTTGGATTCTTTCATAGTTGATAGTTCTTCCAGGCTCACATCCATAGCTATGTTAAAGGTATAGTTTTGCACAAATGTGTCTGCTATTTCCTAAAAGAAATTGATTCTTGAGAGATGGGAGAACCAATCAATGGTTAGACCTTCCAAGCTCTGAGGGAACAATAACATTAGGTAAGTTTCGTCATATGCGACCTCCATTCAATGCAATTGGAACTCCCCAATGTGATCTTCAGGGTTTCTTGTCCCCTAATACTTGTCAAATTTTGTGATCTTGAATCCTTTTGGGAATGGTTTCATGATAATGCTCACATCGAATGGATAGGGGCACAAGCTCTTTGATGGTTTTTTGGTTTTCCCTAATTGAAGATCAAGTACTTGTTGTGAAATAAATTTGATTTGTGTTGATACATCGTCTTAAGGATCAGCGGGTGGGATGAGGACGTTTTGAGGTGGTTCAATTGTTGGAGGGATGGGTGGATTGGTTGGTGTGTTAGTGGATGGTGTTTTCACATTTTGTTGTGCCAAGTATGCTTGTAATTATTGTTGTATCAACAATGCTTGTTGTTGATCCTATTGTTGTTGCACTAATAATGCATGTTGTTGAGCTTGTTGTTGTTGGGCTGCTAGTTGGGTTGCTTCTTGTTGCTCTTCATATTGCTTTAGTGTTTGTTGGTATGTTTGTTGTTGGGTTGCTTGTTGTTGTGTGAGCTATTGTGCTTGCACCTATGTATGTGCTTGTGCTTGTGCTTGTACTTGTGCTTGTGCTTGTGCTTGTACTTGTGCAGCCTAGGTAGCATATGCAGCCTGAGTGGTTTGAGCCGCTTGTGCAGCTTTTTGTGCTTGGTGTGCTTGTTGTGTAGCTAATTGTGCTTGTGCTTGTTGAGCGGCTAGTTGTGCAACTTGTTGATTTTCGATTTGTTGGAGTTCCTTTTGATAGGCAGCTTGTTGAGTGGCTTGTAACATGATGTTGTATTGGTTTGACGTGTTTGAGTTTGGTGGTGGAGGTGGTGGTGGATTCAGAATGGTGTTTGTTGTTGTGATGAGAGGCACCATTGTATGGATGATTGGCATTTATGTAGTGGACGATGTGATTGATATGCTTGGTCCTTGAGAGACCATGTTTTGAGATATTTGGGGGATGGTCAATGATGTGATGGTTTCTTGTGTTATTGGGATGGTTGTCATCTGTTATTGCAATATTAATGGTAAGATGGGAGGATTCACTATGATGCTTTGATTGATGATTGGGGGGTTGCTTTGAATGTGTGGTGGTAACTAAGGTAATCCCAAATTGAGAGGTGATGTGGATGTTTGTGGCAAGGGTGGAAGTGGTGGAAAAGTGAGTAGCATACTCACTTGGGGAAATGATGAAGATGAGGGATCAAAGATGCTCCCTGGTCCAAATAGCCCACCTTCTTCTTGCAAGGTCATAGGGAGAGAGGTTTGAGGTGTTGTGTGAAATGATGATTATGGGTCATTGGGATCTTGGAAGGTGAGAGCGACATATTGGTGTAATGGATTTTGGGGGAATTGTTGCCCCAAGATAGTGTTTGTGTCTAAATCTTGATTATTCACAAGGGGGTGTGTTTGTAGTGCATTGAGAAATGTGCTCCCTTTGTTAACAATGGGTTGAGTTTGAGCAATGGATGATGTAATTTGAGGGATGGATTGAGTGATGCTTTGAACTGGGGGTGTGGATGATATTGGGGGTATGACCCCAAGAGGTTGTTCCACAATGGTGCTCACATCGTAATCGAAAGGGATGGCATACATTGTGAGGGATGGAGCTTCATCAAGATATTGACAATTCTATGGCTTTCGAGATTATGCACCTATGAGACCTAGTGTTTTATCCCATTCTAAGTGTGCAAAATAACTAAAATGCAAGAAGGAAAACAAAAGAAATTTCAAAGATTATCCTAAGGAATGATAACACAAAGAAAGATAATTAAAAAAATTGTCACCTTGTCCTAGGTCATGATTACACCTTATTAAGTTTACTTAGGGACCACATAGGAGGTTGTTGGAGATTTTCCACTTTTGGTGGATGTCTCTTCACTCAAGATATTGACAATTCTATGGCTTTCGAGATTTGCACCTTGAGCCTAGTGTATATCCCATTCTAATACAGTTTATTCTTGTCATGTTAAGAAGGAAAACTTTTGTACTTCTAAAGATCTATCCTTGGAATGATAACACTTCATAGAAAGATTCTTACAAAAATAAAGATTGAAAATGATTATACCTTTATGTTGTTGAATCCCTTGGTTGGCCCTTGATGTTTGAATGCTTATATGCTCCTTGGATGGCTAAATTCAAGATGAAAAATGTGATAAAATGCAAGTTCTAATGGCTAAATGACTTAGTTAGATGGGGGAAAATGCTTGTAGGTTGAGTGATCAATTTGGTAGCATAAGGGTTCAAATGACTAAGTGTTGTAAAATGCATTAGAAGAGGGGGATATTTATAGAAGAATTTGAATTCTCTAGAGAATTCAATGGCTAAGATTAAGCCACCAAGGCCAAGATGAAGGGCTATGGTGAGTTGAGGACTCAAAACCCCTCACATATTGATATGTGGAGGGTGAAGTGGCCTAGGATGTGATGATGTGTAAGTGAGGTGGAACAAGGACAAGTGATGTGGAGGAAGAACAAGTACCTTGGGGGATGAGAAGGTTTCCTCAAAAAAGAACTTTTTGTCCCCAAGTGGGAGAGAAAGTGACATTTGAGAAATTTTAAAATTTCTCAAAAATCTCCATTAGAAATGAGAAAGTAGCTAGAAAAATAAATGTGAATTAAAAATTCACATGCTTGGGAAAATCTAGTGGATAAGAGATGGTTTCCAAAAAGGCGGGAATTTTTCACATGTGAGTGATGTGACAAGTCAAATGTTCTAGAAGTTGCATGGGATAAGGTAATCCTTGGAAGGATAAAATGTGAATTAAATATTCACATGGGGAAGAGAGGAACTTAGGGTGAATAAATGTGAATTAAAAATTCCTTGGGCGATGGGGAGATTTAAGCAAGATGTTAATTGGATTATCTAATCATTGATTAGAAGATAGTTAGGGGTTACTGAGGATTAGAAGCCAACTTACAAAAGTTGGAGGATGTGACACATCCTAATCAAGGATTAGGCATGTGCACATCTCTAATGATGAGATTAGGGGGTTGATTAAGATTAAGAAAAGGATGTGACATGTGAGGAATTAAATAAATGTCATATTTATTTAATTCATTTGATGAAAGGGGGATTAAAGAGTAAGGTATTTAATTATTTAACTAGATAGCTTAGGGATTAGAAGAACTTAAGCATATTAATTATATAATAGCAATATTACCTAATTAACACAAATAAGGGGATGTTTAGATGAAAGGGGATAAATTTGGATAAATTAAGTGTCCAAATTTATGCGTCTATAGGACCATTTCAATGATCTCATCTTGTGTCATCCTGAAGGCATTATTGGTGATATCCTCTACTTGACCTTCTTCTTGAGGATTTTGTGATGATGGGGGAAGGTTAGTTAGGGGATTGCTTGATCCAACAGGATTGATTCCAAAATTGGTTTTACTTAGGTCACTTGAAGTTGGTGTTTCTTTGTTGGCCTCCATATTCTTCTTGTGTTGTGATCTAGTTTGAACCATAAAATAGGGATCAATTTTTCAAGAATGTGAGAGATGAACCTCTAATTTCTTTAGATTGATCTAATCTTTAGGCACAAAAGAGAAAATCTAGGATAGTTAAGGATCAAAGTGTGATGATGAGATGAAAGATGGATTATATGAATGATTTAAACTCTTAGAATATCTTCAGGGGGATGCTAGACTTTTGGGATTTTTTTGGATTCTTGGATTTGTTTTGATCTTGATTTTTGGATTCTTGGATTCTTGTATTTTGATATTGACCTTGATTTTGTTTTGGATTGTTTTGATTTTGGATAATGAACAAATAGATCCCAAGATGTTGGATTTTATCTATGGGATAGACTTGCTCACAAGATAGTAATTTGACTAAGTCTAGGGAGAAGGATGCATCTACCCACACCTAACCAAACAAGATGTTTGATGATAATCCAACTAAGCATGTGGATAAGGATACATATACACATACATAGCCAAACAAAATGTTTTTATGTTTTGATTCAAGGATTTTGATTCATGGATTTTCCAAAAAGTCTAGCGTAAAGGATGGTTTCAAGATTTTCAAGAGTTGTTGGTGAGATGATTTTGATTGATGTTAGAAAGACAGATGAAGGTTTTGATTTGATCCTATGTGTACCTAAAAAATACTCTAGTTTACAAGACCTAGGTCTTGAAGAACATGCCTTACTTCTCATACAAGATGCTCAAATTTCCAAAAAAGATTTGGATTTTGTTGATAAAAGAAATCATACAAATTGGGATTGTTCCTTGATGCATGTCTGTAAAAGTTGAAAAGAAATGTTTGTCTAAATTCATAGAGTGTTGAGAGATGCTTTTGATGATCTTTTGGACTAAGATCTTTTGACTTTGGTTTCTAGATTTTGATTTTGTGTGAAATCATTTGAGACACATGTGTGGGGTCCAATTGTTCTTAGTTTTTCTTAATGAATTCATTTTACCACAAAAAAAATCTTTATTAGGTTTTTAAACTAAATGTCTAATGTCTTAACTTCTTATCATCCCACAAAGTGTATTGTGTGGAAATCAAGGAAATAAAGGCAAAAGTTTCCTATTGTTGACTTTAGCAAGTAAATTGAGATATAAATTCAAATGCTTAGAAACCTCTAAGGATGGAATCCCTAGGGCAAGCAATAGCACTTAAATTTTTTCAAAGATATTTTCTTCCTAAAGGGTTTGAAATTTGATGATAATATTGAATGCTTGTTTTCCCAACATTTATAATCAAGCAAAGTGTTTTTTTTCAAGAACATGCAAAATCTTATGGATATGAAAGATAGTATTTGTTAAGTTCCCACTTGGATAAAATCCAACTATGCCTACTCTTAGCAAATGATTAGATGCTTCACCACACAGGATCCCCCTTACAGTGTACTTGCTTCTTGGGTCATCCAAGCATCAATACCCATAAAACTCCCATGGCATAATTTTCATCTCTACTAAGAGCCATAAAAATGTGGGATGACTTCAAAACGACCATTCTTGCACCAACAAATAGATCAAGGATTTTGGCCTTTTCTAAACAAAGGTTTTAATGTGGGCATTCTATTCATGGGGGACCATCCATGCAATAAGAGACCATTGTTACCCTTCTCATTGGAATAATCCTTGTGATATTTTCCTTTCCTCAAGTACCCACACTTATATCTCGGGTGGAAGTCACTTGGCTTTAGCGTATTCTTGGTTGGGTCATTCCCTTGGGTGATTAATTTTTCCCACAAGGCAGGCCCTCTAAGATAAACAAAAGTGAGAAAACATATCCATAGTTCGATCAATATTTGTTGAGAAACAAAGAGATAAAATGTGCAATATGTTCCACTCACACTCGCAATATTTTTCAATTTTAGGATCCAAATTGAAATGTGTAGGAAATTACTTACACAACTTAATATCACCAAAATCCTTTTGATTCTCTAGATCACCATGAGGCGAAAGAGAAGTGCATACATATTTTAGATGATATTATTTTGGGTAAGTGATTACAAAACATAGATGCACATGTTCATTTTAAATCCTCAAAGCAATGATTTGATTCTTTTTTAAAGCACCAAAGTGAAATATGAAAGTCATTTGTTCAATTATTAACCTTAAACAAAATCTAATAAGTTTTCCTAAAGTTATTTTTAAACCTTTTTCCTTGTTCATTTTAAACCCAAATTGAAATCTATTAAGTCCTAAAAGCTTGAAGATGTAAAATCCTTAAACTTGGAATTATAATTGCTTCCACAAAAGTGTCTAAAGACACTTGATACAATGGATAAGTGGTGTTTATACTTCAAAATCTTCCTTGCTCCTTCCTTGCTTCCACCTATACAAACTAATTAATCCAAGAAAAATAGAGGTAGAAAATAGGTCAATAACTCAAAATGATCCAAAGCAAAAACACACATGTCAAAATAACTAGAAATCAAGTTTTTACCCCACCCCAATGGCACAACCCACATATGCATTGCAATTTGAAGAGATCAACGACACTATATGGTGCCACTAGGATTGACAACGACACTTTATAGAAAGAATAGAGAGCAATTGTGGCATTGTTTTTGTCAGTGACACAATTTGACATTTGAAATTACACCATTAGAAAAATAGCCCAGCAATGGAGTTTGAAATTTTAAATTTCTGGGTTGGAAGACACAGCAATGGAATTTGAAGTTTGTAGCATCATTTTATGGCACCACTGGACTAGTCAACATTGTTGTATGGTGTCATTGGACTAATAGTGGCACAATTTCCTATAGACACAAAAAAATAGAAAAAAGCATGGAATTTTTTAAAAAAATGTGTTGAGAACTTGAGATTTTCCCTACTTCTAGCATCAATATGTGAACCCCAATCCTAGACCTGCACAAAAATAGCAAACCAACACAATATTAGATCCAAATGCAAGTTAGAACTAAGATTCCCCATGGAATTCATTAGAAACATAAAAAATAAGGAATAAATGAAGAACACAATGAAAGAAGCTATTAAATTCTATTTAGATGATCCAACTCTCAATCCCATGGGGGAATTGGTGCCAATTTAATGTGAAAATTGGTCCTTTCCCAACTCCTTTGCAAGCTTGGTGCTCTTGATGAAGGTTGATCCATTTGTTGATGAAGAACAATGTGATTCCTTGATAAAAATCTACAATACCATAGCTAAGATGATGACAAATGTTATGAAGATGGATAAAATTAGCTCTCAATGTGAAGAGTAACTTTTCTCTAAGTTGTGGATCCAAAATACAAAGGAAAATCTTCTATTTATAGAAAAATAAGATGGTGGAATGAGAAAAATGAAGCAATGTGGGATCATTCAACATCCAATGGCCAAATACCACTTGTCAAGATGTGAATGGAGGAAGCTTGAGCACATTTTGATGAATGTGCACAATAAATGATATTAGGTGGATTTTCAAATTTGTGAAATGACTTGTTGGAGAGGAAAAGAAAATGACTTAAATGGCACTTAATGCACAAGGACATGTAAGAGGAGATAAATGCTTTGTTGGAAGGGCAAATCCTCTTGGAGAGATTTTAAAACTTGGAGGAATATTCCCCTAAAGATGCCATGTTGAGAGAAAATAGAGATTTAATAAATCATTTAAATGTATTTTCATGTGCAAGTGGAAAAATCTAGAGGATTTAGGTGATTAGGATTAAATTAATCAGGATTGGATTAATTCAATAGGAGATTAGTTGATGTGACTATTTGATTTAAATTTTTGGATTGCTTTAAATCAAAGTTGAGAGGAATATGATTTAGATTTAATTAAATAAAAGATTTTGATTTATTTAATTAAAGAGGGGTGATGTTAGATTAAATCAAATAAGGATTAATTTATTTAATTTAATAAGATGACTTTAGAGATTTAATCAAATAAAAAGAATTATTTAATTAAATAGAGACATAGGGTTAATTAAATCAGATTTATTAATTTAATTAACAGGAAGATGACAACTTCATTAGATAAAACCGATTTATTTAATTAAGGGATGAAAGGTGATGATTAGCTAAGAATATGATTCAAGACGAAACGATGTTAGCAATCAGGATCAAATGTGTCGGTATATTTTCCATGTCTACAATTACTATTTATGGTGTACCTTTATTGAATCCTTGTTGTAACAAGTACTTTTCCAACCTTGCATACCAAACTCTAAGAGCTTTCTTCAATCTATATAATGCCTTCTTCAATCTGCAAACCATATCTAGTTTATCTAATAATCGAAATCCTTTTGTTTGTTCTATGTATACCTCTTCTTCCAACTCACCATTTAAGAAAGAAGACTTCACATCCATTTGATAAACTTTGAAATCCTTATGTGCTGAAAAATACGGAAACATCTTAAAAGCTTCCATTCTTGCCACTAGAGAAAATGTCTCCTCAAAATCTATTTCTTCCACTTGTAAGTAGCTTTTACACACAAGCCTTTTTGTATTTCTTACCACTTCTCCATTCTCATTTAGTTTGTTTTGGAATACCTACTTAGCTTCAATCATTATTTTTTTTCTAGTCTTTAAACAAATTCCCAAGTCTGATTCTTCTCAATCTACATCAACTCATCTTCCATAGCCTTGATCCAATATTCATCCTTGCATGCTAAAGTAAACATATATGTTTTGGGTTCAACCTTAGAAAATAAACATATATTTACTTGTTCTCTAGAAGTTTTTCTTCTTGTCATTTTACCTTTACTCTTATCTCCAATGATTTGATCTTCTGATTGATTCTGCTACACATGCCTAGGAGTCTTAAGGACCTTTTCCAGAGCTTCTTCCTCTTCAACCTATGCTTATTTTTCTTTAGCTTTTTCTTCTTCTCTGCAAGAGGACTCATCTAATTCATATCCATATATCGCCACTGAGTTCATCTTTAAGTCTTCATCAACCTTGACACTTGCACTCTCAACAATATTTCTCAACCTTTTGTTGTAGCATTGATAATCTTTTCTTTTAGTAGAATATCCAAGGAAGATACCTTCATCAAAACTTGCATCAAACTTTCCTAAGTTCTCTTCATATTTTCTAATAGAGAATTTTCTTCCAAACACTTTGAAACATTTGACAATAATAATTCTTTCATACCATAACTCATAGGGATTCTTTGTAATGTTTACTCTTGGTTGGGGTATGTGTAGGATCATGATGGGCCAAAAAGTGGCGATATGATGGGTATTTGTAGGGTATGTGGCTGAAAAAAAAATTAACCCAAAATTGATGAAACGAAAAGGGTTTTTAAAGGAGATTCTCAGCTTTCCACCAATATAAATTATGCTTTGCTTTGAATTTAATAAATAATTATTATTCATTTTCTATTTGAATTATGAGTAAAGTCCTTATTGATAGGCTGATTGAAAAAATCTATAACTTTCAAATGGTATCACATTTTTTGAATCTGAAACATGTGTCACATTATATGCTTCACATACTATAAGATTAAAAAAAGAAAAATTGAATTTCGTGAAGTTTTGACCAAGTTAAGGTGGTCAGACATAAGATTTCTTATATTTTTTAAAAGTTCGAATAAAAAATTCATAATTAATTATTTGCATGGAAACAAATTACAAAATAATATGTATCACATCGAGACTTGAGTCCTCTAACTATATCTAAAATCTTATAAAAAAATAGTATCATTTTATTGTGGTTAGGGTAGTCAGACAGACACCTACTTCTTATTTTTCCCTGAAATTTAAGTACTACTGCATTGAAATTTCAAATTTTCACCAAATAGATTTATTTATAAAAAAAATAAACCGAGTATTTTAGAAACTACATTGAATTTTCTACAAATTATATTCTTACATATTTCTGAAATAATATAGATAACTTATTCAAATTTTTACGTCAAGTTGCCTGTGATTTTTTTGAATTTTTTGCCACTTAAGTGCCTTTTTTTCCCACGATGATCCTGCACATACCCGTTGCACTATGTTAAGTATGTAAACAATAGTATGAATTTCTTCTCTCTAGTAAAATTTTGGTAGATTTTCTTCTTTCGTCGTTGTACTTGTAGCTTCCTAAACAATTATATTCTTTCTTTCAACCACTCCATTCTACTAAGGATTCCTAGTGGAAAATAAATGCCTCTTTATTCCTGATTCTCACAAAATTGGTTAAACTCATTGGAGGTGAACTCTCCACCTCTGTCACACTTCAAACATTTTATTTCCATATCCATTTCATTCTCAACCATAACTTTGAATGCCTTAAAGTTATCTAAAGCTTCTAATTTTTCTTTGAGAAAAGTAACCCATGCCATTCTAGAATAATCATCAATTAATAGCATGAAATACTTATCACCTTGAAGAATTCTTACTCTAGTAGGACCACAAATATTTGTATGCACCAATTCCAATAGTCTGGTAGTAGATTGTTCTTTGACTTTGAAACTTCTTCTTGCTTGCTTCTTAATATGGAATCCCTTGTAGACAACATTGGTAGGCTTTGTAATCTTTGATAGATCTCTCGTAGCTTGAACTAAACTAATCCTCACTAGATTATCAAAATTGATGCATGACACATTCTTCTGTAACATAGACACTTTCATTAATCTCAGTCATGAAGCAATGACCATTTGCACCTTTAAGTTGATAAACATTTTCATTTGTCCTTCTTTTAGTAGCAACCATGGTTCTAAAACCTCTTTTGATCTCACATCCATCATCCTAAAACATAAGATTATGACCTTTGCTACATATTTGTCCAACACTCAAGAGGTTATATCTTAAACCCTTAACATAAAGAATATCATCAATATTATGCTTACCATCAAAACTGATTGAACCTTTTCAGCATATCTTAGTAGATGTATCATCACCAAACTTAACAGGTCCTTCATATTTTTCAAGCGTCTTGACATCGTTTATATGATTCGAGCATCCACTATCAATAATCCAATATTTCTTCTCCTCTCTACCATGAAAAGCAGCCACTATAGTGCCTTCAATATTATCACTTGCTTCCAAAGCACTTTCCTTCACACATCTCTCAAAAGTTAGAAGAGTTAGTTCCATCTTTTATAGCCATGAACAAGCAATCACTATCCTCATCATTCACATAATCAAATTCATCATCAAATATTGGCATCTTCTCTAATATACTAACTTTTCTTAATTGTCTTACCATTGTTTTCCTTATTTTTGTCATTTAAATCTTTGTTTGGATATCTTGAAGCATAATTATCTATCTTTCCACAACTAAAACATTTGAAAGGAAATTTACCTTTGTACTTACTAGTACCCTTTTTCATTCTTCTCAAAAAAATTTCCTCCACATCATCAAGATCCTCCTAATCCAATACCTCAATCTTCTTTGATTTTCCAACCTTATAAGCAATCTCAACTTTTACATTACTTGGACCAAATTCTCTCATTTCAAAATCAGTTAAAGAGTCGTAGAACTTATCTCTAGAATATTTGCTCAAATCTTGAAATTCTTCAATAGTAGAAACTTTATGACTATAAGATTTATAAAGAGTTATGAGCATTTTCTTTACCAATTCTACTTCTTTAAGTTTTCCACTGTTAGTTAACAAATTTTTCCTTCAAAAATGAATGTAAGAAAAATGACTTAGAACACCCAATAAGAAGAACAAATAGTACTAATAGTTCAGTCGCTTGCAATGGTATTTTCAAGTTCTCTCTGCTTATTTTACAAGGTGCAACTACCTTCGAAAGATATGCAATGAATGAAAAATTTTGGGTATGCTTTTCACCAGAAAGCAGAAAAGGCTAATTGACATCTACCCATAACCATGAAATAGATGCGATGACATTAACTTAAAACAAAAAGGATGTAAATAAATTATACAAAGTCCACCTATTCCACACCCAAATGACACCCAAGAAAATAATCAACAGTAGACCCCTTTCCAACAATGAATTATTCTGAATTCAAAGTTTCACAAATAATACATACACAATTCCATATAATAGAATAAACACTAAAGAACAACCACAATGACTCAAAGTTCATCTACAATTTTAAGAGGACATTAATAAATGCAAATATTTAATAATATCTCCTTTATTTACCAATGCTTAAATATGAGCACACAAACTCATCTCCCTATACAAAGAAAATGTGTAGAAAATAAAATATATTGCCTCCTTATTTCCCCTGAATGGCTGACAAAAGATCCCCTACAACTTCTATGAGTTTATAAAGGCTTTTCCCTTTTTCTTCATAACTGATTCTCGAAAAATTGTTTATAAAGAAATCTCATTCTCCTTCTTGTAATGTTTCTTGAAATGACTCATGATCTACCTTTATTAGTTACATTTAGAAAATCATGGACATAGTCTAAATTATGAATCAAAGTCATAGTATTAAGTCATTTAAATGACTTAATTTGTTAATGAGGAAAGTACTATATCTATTTACTTGACACACTTAGTTTATTAACTTCCCACTTTTTATCCATTTTATCAGGTTTCACCAATTAGTTTAAATGCAGCCTTTGTGCCACAAAAATAGTTCTTGTCAGTGTGTAGGAGAGGTTCCCACTTTTTTTATTGCTCTTTTTTACAACAAAATCATTTGTTGGTTATTATACTTGAAGAACCCCATACCAATCCATATCACATCCATTTAGTTTTATTTAGGCTACACAATGCTCATCACAGATAGCTGAGGAACATTTTCAAGCATAGGATAAAGCTGATGAGCCTCAACTATAATTTTTCGAGCACCAATAAAATCCTAAACTTCAAACTTCCCCTTTTTTTGTAATTTCTTTCACTCTGAGAACTTCTTCCTTATTACATTTCATATCTACATAAACCCTTTCTTTTATAACTATTTATCTTTCTGACAACTTAACCAGGTATCTAATCAACTGGCATGCTTACTGAAGCAAAGATAAGATAAGCTTCCCTATGCACAATTTCAAGAAACTAGCTTTCTCCTACTATAAACCTACCATAATCTCTAGGTCTACTGTGGAAATTCAGTACAATAAATGAATGGATCTGAACAGACACATGCATGCATTGTTCTCAACCCAAATCACCTTAGATATACTCAATTGAACCAACTCAATTGATTATCAATACTTAGAGCCTTGTCCTTTCAAAAGCACACACTCTTTCTTTTGATTCCTATTTCAAGTATTGCAAGTCCAAAGGTTGCCTATGAAACCTCACAATTCAAGCACAACCAATTAAATGCAGAATGGCGGTAGGTTACCTTAATCAAACACACATGAGTCATGGAACGAGAACAAGTGTCCTACTTTCAATGCCATGTAAATATTCAATGGATTGATTAAGACGTTGCATAGCCAAGCAATCAAGAAACCTATTGAAGGATTGATTTTTCACTTCTTTGCAAACACCCGATATAGGAAGGCCATAAGCACCACTGCTATAGCTTTATGTCAAGAAATCACTGATATATTAGCAAAATGGAACTGATAGTGCCATCTTCAAAGCAATATCCAGAGTACCTATCAGTGCTCTATGTCTATATAATTCAAATACACAAAATTTCACATAGCTTCCCGCCAATGCCTCTATTAGGATTTTCAAGGAACTTACAATTCCTTTTCCTATTATTCCAGCTTCATCTAGACCATTTATATTTACTCATTCAATAATAGGTGTTTCCTTTCTAAATCATTACTAAACATATTTCTTCCGGAAGTATCCTGTAGAACAACTTCATTTGGTATTCCTCTAACAAATCCTTATGATCAAGTTATTTTCAGTTAACACTTGTTATCTCCCTTCCATCATAGTTTGGTTTCTTCTTATAGCTCAACTGATTGCTTTTACTTTAAAGCTTTTTTGATATACTCATTTGATACATATACTACAGTAGCTTCAAACAATCTACATTCTTTGAACTATTTTTGTTTAGAGTAGGTTGTGTAGAATCACTTAAAGGTTTTTGAAGTCTTCATTCCTTAACAATTCCATTTTGTTAATTGTTCATGTCTCTATGAATTCCCACAATCTCCCATATGAAGGTAATAGACTGGAGGATCATGGAAATATCGTGGAATTTGATTATGGAATATGTCGATTACATCTGCTCATAAGTTTATAAAGTCATCAATAAATCTACGTTGTGTTTATCTTGCAATCAATGCATATAACTATGAGTTGCATTTGATATCAAAGACTAATAATGTTGTTTATGTATGAAGGAATCTCTGAGTCTTGAGTTGGATTTGCTTCACCAACAAATGAGTGAATTTCTCATCTCTCGATTATGATTTACCACTTCGGGTTCATGCGCCCGCTTGCACCATCTCGTGGTTTATGAAAATCATTGATTCTATATCAATTTGAAGAACCCATAAATCATCATTCAAGAAAAGAACTTAATCGTTGCATGTTATCTCAAACCCCTTATATTTGCTGCAACATTTCCACAAGTTTGTGTTTTCAAGTGTCATTACCAATTGCTTTTAAAACATCCACTTGGGAAAGTCTTCAAGTGTTGCTATAACTACCATGCCACTCTAAATAGGGAATAACATATCTACCAAGTCTTTATGCAATTGAAACACTATCCACAATCTCTTTGAAACATTCTGTCAAAACAATTCTATGCATCACCAAGCTGAGAGGATGCTAGCTAAATTGTGGAGTTTAGCATTACATTTCACCAGTTGCATTTTGCTTGATAAATGTCCATACATTGTTGCTAACAAGAGGAACCCTGATATTTTCAACAAGAGTCAGGATATCAGGAAGTTCCATAATTTCATAACCTTGAATTGGGAGTTTTAGAATTCACACAACCTCTAACATGAATGGATTCAGGCAATCGGGGAAATGTGTAACCTTATAACCAATGTCAGGGATCTTTGAGGTTTTATAACTCAAAAAACTTATGAGACTCAAAAGGTTGGTGGGGCCTCCACTTTAATAAAACTTTCCCAATGTTTAATAATAATTATTTTTAATCATAGCAAAAAGATTTAAAGAAATATTTTGTGCCCCAACTACTTGAAACTGATTTAAATAATAAGACATAATTTCTTGACAACACTTTTAATTATTCTTCCCTGAAACTATGCTCATGCTAGAAATAAAAAAAACCTCCATATCTTTTGCATAATAGCTCTTTTTCATACAAAATTTGGATAGCATGATGATTTGAATGCCTAAAGAAAAACCCATAATTTTTTTAGCTCCAGAGATCAGAATCTCACATTTTGACTCAGTTTACGAATCATGAATGAGGAAAAGTAAGGATTAAAATATTGCAAATGGTGAAGTACCTTGGCATGAAATTTGGGCATATTGTGTGGAATAGGGTTAGGATCATGCTTATAAGAGAAATTTGCATCAGCTCACACATATTTTGAAAATTAATTATTTTCATGGCTCGACAGGCTCAAAGGCATGTAAGGGAATGCATTAAAAGTTTAAAATTTTTTAGATTCAAATTTTGTGGTAACATCCACCAAGACCTCTAATGCAGTTGACAACTTCGTCCACCTTCTACATGTAGCTTGTAATGTTTTCATCTTCGAACATCCACAGGTTCTCAAATATGATCTTGAGGTTTTGCATCTTAGCTTGCTTGACCTTATCATCTCCTTCATAAATGCTTTGTAACTTTGTCTAGATTTCTTTAGTAGTTTTTAGATTCATAACATTCACAAGTTCAAAATTAGCAAGACCACTTAAAAGATCATACCTTTCTTTACCATTGTTCTCATAGGCCTTGATCTCATCATTAGTGCTTGGACCATTTGTAGGCATGCATAGTATATCTAGTCTCAATAGACTTCCAAATTTCAAACCCTAGTGAAACAAGAAAGCCTTCCATCCTTGTCTTCAAGAATACATAATCAATTCCATCAAACAAAGGAACATCTTGCTTATGCACCATCCCAAATCCACCTCAAGCGATTAAGATTTATTCTAAGGAACCTTGATGTAATACCAATCATTGAATGAACAAGAAAATTGAGAGGGAGGATGAATTAGTTGTACATTAAAACTTTAAAATCCTCATTAACATTCAGATCCACATCAACTTAATTAACCCTTAATCTGTTAGACTATTTTAGCATGAAAGCAAATAATAAAAACTAAAAAAAATCAACACCATACACAATGGAACACTAGATTTACATGGAAAACCTAAGAAGGGAAAAACCACAATGAGGATTAGCTCACAATATAAAGTAATTGCAACACCTATTATAAAAGGCTAACTACCGAAGGGTTCACTATCAATGGCTTACTATTAGATTATAGAAAAAAAGATAGAGAAGAATATTACAATGAGAAATCCATCTCAATGCAACACAAAAGTCCACCACAACATCACCAACAAAATTCTATCCTTACTAAAGATTGTAGAAACCTTTTGCTCACTACTTCCAGTAGCCTAACACATGAAAGCTCGCACTACAGTTCACAAATTCACACTTCACAACTCTATAATTTGCATGACTCGCATTACACTTCTCTATACATTCATCTTCAATCAACACAACACTTATTTATACCATCTTCAACTTTGAAAACATTCTCCAAGGTTGGTTATGCACCTCAACCATGCAAAATCAAATTAGGTTGGCACCAAAACATTCCCGAGTGGAAAGGAATGAAAGTGGACAACAACACTATTTAACTTGGACCTAAATTTGCTCAAACATGCCACCCCATGCTTCCACAAACACCAAAGAAAACCCACAATTAGTGTAAACACCCAAGGTCAGATAAACTGATGTAGACACCATTATACATTTAACTACACACTTCCTTTGATCCAAAGATGAATCATGGACAACAAATATCACTTGAACACAATATAGAATATTCCACAAACATCTTGAAATCCAACAGATTCCTTCAAACAAAACAACTTTCACCTAAAGAATGCACACACCCAATACACTTAGACAACCTTCCACACACTATAACTCAAGAAACTTATCTTGTGGAGCATAGAACCATGAAAAAATTCAATTGAAGAGAGATGTATTGTAGAAAAATGTATCCCTTTACATTTTCTCACTTGTTTGGGCCCTCCTAGTTAAAATGAACTTAATTGTGCCTTAAATTAGTGTTGTAAAGTGTATCCCTTTACACTTTCACACTTATTTAGGGGTCCCTTAATTAATTGAGTTAATTATTCCTTAATTGATCCATTATTTTATTTACAATCCCATTAAATTACATTTTCTGAAGGGGAAACCCGACAATAATTAATGCCAATACACAACACTTTACATTGAGCAATGTGTGTTCTGGGTATATGGACTTGGGACCCATTTTCCCATAGGTGAATGGGTCCTCCATAGACCTTTGGACCTCAATTTAAAAGTTATGTTTTTGGTATTATTTTAATGTTTTTAAATCCATAATTCAATGTTGGCTTGTGATATTTTAATTTTAGGAAATTAAGGACATGTACCTATAAATTACAAGGTTATTTCATCATTTCAAATCCTAGAAAAGCAATTCATGAACCTACAATTCTTATATGACTTCACAAGAGCTAAATTTTATGATCAAGAGCATTCAAGGGTAGATTTCTTCATAATTTGTTGTAGTAATCAAGATCTATTAATCATGTCAAAATCTTCTTGCATCATGCATGTTTTTGGAGCTAACATTGTGATATAGGTTTCATGATCAAGTCAAACATTCAAAGCACTATTTTAAGCAAGAGTCAAAGTTCAAGATCCACATCCATTGAATCCATTTCATGCAAGTTGCAGACCTTAATTTAAGAAATTATCAAAGGGTTTGTTGAGTGGTAACATAGCATTGTTCATTCTTCATTCCCTCTTTCACATTTCATTTCATTTCAAGGTTTGATTACCAAAATGGGGTTTGACCAAGGCAAAACCCCATTCAACAAAAGAAAAACATTTTTCCCTCTTGTGTGTGTGATTGTAGATTTAGGTTGAAGAAGGATTGAAGACCTTTTGAAGTGCAAGATTGAAAATTTGCAAAAAAAATCAAAATTATTTTCATCTCATGGAAACTAAGATTCAAAATTTATTTCCGACATTTTGACTATGAAACCTAGACAAATCAAAAGATTCAAATTTGCACCAGAGGCTCCTAAAATTTATATAAAAACCCTACATTCACCCATATTAGCTTCTAAAAAGCACTTTTGGTGACTATTACATATGTTTTTTTCACTTCTCAGATCTACAATATGTTTTCTAGTTCTACAAATATTAAGTTTAATATTGTTGTTTCAAGTGTTAGATTGCATTTTGGAATTAATTTACTATTTTTTAGTTTTTCTTCACAAAGTGTTGTTTGACCTTTACCCTTGTCCTTCAAGCATAAGGAAATCTGAATATTCTCACAAAGGGTTGATTCACCTAAGGGTTGTTATTCAATTATTTGTGAGGATCTCATTTCCTAATGAAATAAGGAAAATAGGTCCATCATAAGCCCCTTTCCACTTTTGAGGTCAATAATTCACCCCCTAACCTATTTTTCTCTATTTCAAGAGGTATGAGCACTATTAACATACTTCCAAATCCATAAGACCAAAAAAAAAACAACAAAGAAATGTGGAGCAAAACCATTTCTCCTAGACACCTCTATAATACATAGTTCACACACTGGTGAACAAAAATTTCTCTACACAATGATCTAGCACACCAAATTTTGGATATAACATCTTTGAACAATTTTGATCAACATATCTAAACTGCACAAGCAGATCTTAAATACAAAGGAAATGTGGAGAAAAAACAAAACACTACTCTACAACACAAAACACCTCTTCAATGCATTGTTTCCTCTTTTATTCAAATTTTCCCAAAAGCACTTGGAAAAAAGCACCAAAGACAAATTCTCATCATATTCAATGCTTTCTCATCACCACTAAACCAACTACAACATGTCAACTCAATACACATCCATAAACATAAACTTATCACAACACTAGAGGTTGGCACCAATACCACTTACTCATTACAACATAATGCAACTAATCAAAGCATTACTAGAAACTCAACAATGCAACAATATAGATGACAACACCAACTCAACACTAGCTTCCCATACTATTGATAGATCCAAACTTGCAACACCTATATCTTGAGCTTGGCATTCAAATGAAGGCTGGTACAAAATGAAAGAGGCTAAAGTTAAATATCAAGCACTATTGTAAAATATAGAGTGGTATATATGGAGATTTGACATTAGATGATATTAAAGTGGAGTTTTGAAATCTTCAGAGTTTGATGGTGAGGTTAAAATATTTCAAATAAGATCATCAAGGATCAAGTTTTGTTAAGTGTAAATCTTAGATGTTATAAAGAATGAAGTCAAGATTATGCACAAGACAATTTTTATAGAGTGGATACTAAGCTTTCAAATTGAATAGTTAAAAAAATCTATAAGTTTGATATAAAACACTCCAAAAAAGAAATTTAAAAAAATTAAAATTTTGATTAAGGGAATGAAATGTGGTCATTGAATCATAAAATCCAATAGCTCCCAAGACTTTTAAAGGCAACATATTGAATTTAAGGAAAGAAATAATGTCATTTGTCAAGGGAGAGATGAGTTGGCAATGAGTTCCACTTAACTTTTTTGTAGACTTTTTAATGTCTATATCTTTGAATAGTATTGTCTATTTAGTCCCTAGAATGCACATTTGACCTATTTATTTATTAATTAAAAATTAAAATAAAATATTTTTTTAATTTCAATTATTAACAAATACAATCAAAATGTCCATTTTGGGGGCTCCATAAACGTTTTCCCTTTGAATGATGATATATAAGAGATTTGTAAAGTAGTTTGTTCCATTCATTTTATCTAACCAAATGGTTTTTGGAAATTTTAAAGGAAAAATAGAAAGGTCTTACATTCAACAATGCATTTTTTATATTAATAATAGAGTATTGAAGATATTACATCCTTCTTCTAATGCAACATCCTATGCACAATGGTCAATGAATAACTATTAGATTGTTCAAATTTTTAACTAATATGTTGTAGTGTTGTTTTTCATTGCATTTTGTACAAAATCAATCATTGTTTTATAAGTAATTACATAGAAACAAATACAATTTTCTCTGTAGAGTGAGAATGAATGATCTAAAAGGGTGATACAGTTCCTTAGTGTAAAAATTTAGACTATAGAATCAAAATTGTCACCTAATTGTTGTTGTCTCCCCCTTCTAGAGGCTGCATATTGGGTTTGCCTTCACCTATGGCTAAAAATGCATCCTCATTACCATGGTTTTCTGCATTGTGTGGAACCCTAGGTTTTCCATCATTCTAAGAAAAGTTGTTAAAAACCCTCTAAAACTCATTCAATGTCCTTAGGAAATCCTCCAACTCTTCATGGTTTTGGTGATGAGCATGGCCAAATTTAATCTCCTCCCTACTAATAGTTAATAAACATTCTCTAATCAACCTCTAGAATTTTGTCATGGTAATCTCCATGTGGATAGAAACTTGTACAACAATATTAAAAAGGGCGAGTCTTTTGGATGACTCACTAAGTGACCTCTTTGAACCCTTAAACTACTACAAGTATGAAGGTGTTGTCATTGATATCAATTGGTTAACTAGTGGTCAACTAGCTGTTGTCATTGATGTCATGGAAGTTGGTTTTGGCTATATTTGTTGAGGATATTGAGAAAATTCTAAGGAAGAAATTTTGTGGGTATTATGTGTGTGCTCCGAATTTTTCTATGGGATGTATTCTTATGCTAGTATAGTTTTGAAGTGTTATTCATGGTTGTTGGTAGTTGTTGTATCTAGAATTTGGGTCTCTAGACCATTATTTAGTGTGAGATATCTTCACTAGTTGTGTTTGTGTAGTTTGGTGTGTCTAGTTGAGGTCTGGGAGAAATGTAGTTTCTTCAGATTTTTTCATATTTTGGCTTAGGACTTGTATTTCTGATAGTATGTTGATGAAGTCATGTTCAAGTGAAGTTTGTTATCCAGAAGATTGGATTGAGCTAAGGTTGTGTGTGCTTAATTATTTTATGTGTTTTACACTAGTGTTGGCCAACCTTGTGTTAGACACTACTCATGAAGTTTATGGAACCATGTTGAAGCATGTTGGGGCTTATTTAGGTCCTCATTAATTCTATGTTTGGGTCACCCTCATTCTAATTCCATCGTAGAATATTTTGGCATTGACCTAAATTGAATTTTTAAATACAAATGTTGTATGGCCAACCTTGGATGAGTTTTGAGGTTGAAAGTGGTATAAATATAAGTTGAGGTGTTTGAGAAAGAGGAATGCAAGCAAGATAGATGCGAGATAGATGAGAAAAAGTGTGTATCTAAGCAAATCAATGCAAAATTTAATTGTCGAGTCTTTGGAGGTAGTGAGATAAAGGTGTACTCTATCATTCAAGCATCTCTACAAGTGTGTGAGTGAATTGTGGTGGAAATTTCTATTGCATTGAGATAGTTTTTCTCTCTGTGACAATTATCTTCTATCTTCTTTGTAATTATATGGCGGTGAGTCCTCCGAGTGGTTAACCCTCATTGGACAGCGAGTCCTATTTCAAACAAGTCATGTTTTAGAAGTGCATAGTGAGCCTTTGTATTTGATTTTGGAATTCTCTATATTGTGATATAATCCTCATTGTTGGTTTTCCCTCATTTGGTTTTCCACATAAATCTAGTGTTATTATGTGTATGGTTTTACTTCTTTATGTTTCTTCTTCTGCACTTAATGATTAATCACACTAGTAGAGTAAAGCATTTGTGAATGGCTATTGATCTAACCTCAAGTGAAAGTTTTAAAGGTTAAAATTGTTACAATCGATTCATCCCCACTCTCAATTGTCTTTTTCAACATAAACTTGTCTTCATTCCTTGCCCTCCAAATGTGCCACAAGATCTTAGTGGCTAAACAATCCCAAAATAATCTATAGTCATTATTAAGCTTTTTGTTGTTTAATAAAACATCATCCCACACTATTTTATCATTATTGTCCCAAATAACAAGTCCATTACATAAATTTTTCCAAATTTCTTTCACATAGAAACATTCAAAAAAATATGCTTGAAAATTTTTGGTCTACAAATAGAACAAATATCCACTTCATTAATTTTAGATTTGAAAGGAACTTTTGAAGAATGAGAAGCCATATAAAACATGCTTTTTTCGGTTCCTTAATATTATGCCAAGTAGAATAAAATATATTTTTCCATCTCAAATCTGGAAAGGAGACCATCCAATAGCCATTAAGATGGTTGACCTTACAAAGATACCACTAACCAAGGACTTGCAAATGGTTTTAACCTTAACTCCCGAGAGATCAAAACCATCTTCCCACTTAAGGTTGCTAGAAGTCTCAAAACTATCAACATAACTAATAGGGAACTTGACATTTTTGCAAGCTTATTAGAGGATAGTGAAGGTTCTCTAGTTGGATTTAGGGATATTGAACTCAATAGATAGGTTGCTCTATATTTTAAGAAGGCCATTATCAAGAATATCATGAAATTTTTTAACACCTTTTTGGGCCCAATCCCTAGTTGAGCAACCTTGCAACAGGGCAAGGGGTTTGGTGTTGTGCTCCAGGTTCCACCAGATGGAGCTAGAAAGATGATAATTATTATTCCCAATTAAGTATATTTGATTTTTATTAGAAATAACCTTACTCTTGATTAATTATGATGCCTTCCAAATTCTTTTTAATACTATGGATCCTACTGGGGACATCAGATACTTACTGGTCAAGACATCACTCAATGGTAATTTTTCTTCCAAGATTTAACTCGCTTAGAGATGGTGAGTTGCACATTGTTTTTTATTAGGACTTTCCAAGGCTCATTTCGCATCAAGGACTTGGTATTAATACATTTTGTAGCAAGGGAAGTGCCATGAATCCTTAAATATTTGATGCCAATCCCCCCTGGATTTTAACTAGGTAGGACCACTCCCACATTACCACATGTTTCTTCCTTTTGCCTTTTCCATCAGACCACAAGAGTTTCTTGATCATTTTTGGATGATATTAACTTAGTAGCTATTAGAAAACTAGAAAAATGAAAATTAAATGTTATAGTATGCAAGTATCTTTTGGAAAATTTGTATCCTCCCTACCAAAGACAAGTAATGCCTATTCCATTTGTCAATCTTTCCTTCAATTTTGGACTATATCCAATTCCATATTTTCTTAAGGTTTGGACTAATAGTAAATGGAATCCCTAGGTATCTTACTTGCTTAAATGAACCCCCCCACTAGAAATCATACTTCCTAACCCAATCAAGAGGGAGTTGTGCCACCCAAGTAGTATGGATTTGGCCATTTTCATATTTTTTTCCCCTGACACCTTGTATAACATATTGAGTTTTTCCATTGAATCCATGTTGTTTTCCTCTAGGGAAAGAAAGATGGCAATATCATCTACAAACTGAATGTTAATTACCTCATTCTAATCAAGCATTTTAATCCCTTTAACTTTTGGAGATATGGATTTTTCCCTTGAGAGATAGTGAAGGGAATCTGAGGCAATAACAAAGAGAGCTAGGGCTAGTGGGCAGCTTTGCCTGATAGATTTTCCCAACATAAATTATTTTGAGAGTGAACCATTTACATCTTCTATAGCAACAACATCCTTTAGTAGAGTGTCTACCATTTTGTATAATATACTAGGAAGCCAAAGGCTTCAAGAGTTAACCTAAGAAAAATCCATTCAACCCTATCATATGCTTTCTCAAATTCCAGTAAGAGCATAGCAACTTCTCGCTTTGTATACCTTGCCAACTCCATGGCTTCCTAGCTTGTTATCCAATTTTCTAGGATGTACCTACCCTTGATGAAGCTTGTTTGAGTGTTGTTGATGAAGCTTGAGATAATATTGGCCAACCTTGATGCAATTACCTTCGTCAAAATATTGTAGGACACATTTAGCAAGGTAATAGGTCTCCAATTCTTAATCAAAGTTTTATCTCCTTTTGGAAGGAGTTTTACAATTCCTTTGTTGATGTTCTTACCCAGAGAGTCTCTATCTAGAACTTCTTCATGTACACCTTAAGAAGTTTATCATAGATACAATTTGAGAACACCTTATAGAATTCAATGGGAAGTCCATCCCATCTTGGAGATTTATTATTATTCATGGATTTAATGGCATTTAATAGGTCTCCTCTTTGGTTATCTTGGCATCAAGCTTAGTGGCATCCTTTGTAGATACTTTCCATAGGAATTATGTTTTTTACAAACTCCCTAGACTTCTAGCTCTCGTCAATTTCAGTTTCTAAGGAGAAAAGGTTTTAGAAGTAGCATTGGAATTGTTTCAAAATCTCATCTTGAGGGGTGAACATTACACCTTCATTGTATCTTTGATATATCTACTCTTTGAAGATTTTCTCTTTAATGAATTTGGAGCCTTTGTCCCCATGATGGAGCCAATTAATTTTGGCCCTCACTTTTTCTCCTTGGATTTTTTGAGCATGTACTTTTCTCAACTTGTCCTTGGTAAGGACAAGCTCTTCATATAGCCTTTCATCATTGGGGTCCAATTGGATCAAGGTCTCAACTTTAAAAATCTTGTCACATGTAATTCATTTTTCTCCTTCTTGGCATCCAAGGCTTTTTTCTTTCCAATAGTTTGGAATATTTTCTTCCATCTTAGAATGTTCTACTCACATCTCTTAATGGAATATTTATCTTTTAACAATTATTTATTTATTTCCCTAAGGGAGGCAACTACATCTAAGCAGTCATAATCTTTCAAGAGATGTGTATTCAACATGAATGAATCTCTTTTTTGACCATCCTTAGGCTTGCTCTTATTTAAGACAAGGTTTTCTCTTATGGGGTGATGTTTAGAAAGAGTATATGGATAGACATTCACTTTCAATCCTTCATTGGTCAAGATAAAACAAATCATGTCCTTGTTGGCATAAAATCTATCCCATCTACAATATATCCTTTTTTTCACCTTTTTGTGCATTACACCATGTGAACCAAATTCTTTTGCAATTATTTCAATTTCCTTCCATAGGGTCAATCAACCCAAGCTTGGATTTCATCCCCAACCAATATAATTTCTCATTTCCCTTCCATTCCATATCCAATCCACCCCACTTATCTTCCAAGTGCTCAACCATGTTAAAGTCCCCCTAGGATCTAGAGGATGTGAAGTGGGTTGTACATCCATTTCTAGAGCCTGATCCTATTCCTATTGTCATTGGGGTTATAAATTGAGCAAATGCCCACTTTATCAGAGCCCTTTTCAAGGATAATCCAAACCACCCTATTACAAGGTGAATTGCCTTGGTTCACAACACAATCACTCCACTAGTTAGATATAAGAATGGTTGCTCCACCTTTCCCCCTTTCATGCAAGGTGGTATAGTGGGTGGAATTATTCTAAATAAAATTCAAGTTAGTGTCCAAGGTGAATCCAGTTGCCTTAGTTTCTTGCAAGAGGATAATGTCTTTTTTCCTCTCAAGATTTAGGAATCTTCTTACATAATACTTCCTTTATGGGGACTTAAGCCCACAGACGTTCCAGGACATTCATTTAAGATTCATTTTCAACACTCATATGGGTTGCCTCTAGTTCACTCTTGAAGTGTTCAAAACATTTAGAAAATTTATCTTCAAGCTCTATCATTTTAGAGATAGGTGATTGAATTAAAAGACTTATCTTTTTCCTTTTATTTCTAGCAATCTGAATTCCTCCTCCTCCAACATAGAGAGGTTTACTAGATTTCTTAGGTCTCCTTGGACCAGCTCTGGTTCTTTGAATTTGGTTGACCTATGGAGCAATGGGTGTATCCCTTTCTTGCAACTTATGTCCCTAGTAGTTTCCACACTCTTTGAGCATTTTTCCTTAGATTTTTTCTCCTTCATAAATGCTTTCTAAGTTTTTCTATATTTTCTTTAGTAGTTTGGTAGATTCATAACTTTCACAAGTTCAGAATTAGCAAGACCACATAAAAGAGCATACCTTGCTTTACCATTTTTCTCATAGGCCTTTATCTCATCATCAGTGCTCGAACCATTTGTAGAAATAGTATATCTAGTCTCAATAGACTTCCAAATTTCAAACCCTAGCGAAACAAGAAAACCTTCCATCATGGTCTTATAGAATACATAGTCAGCTCCATCAAACAAAGGAACATCTTTCTTGTGCACCATCCCAGATCTACCTCAAGCGATTAATATTTCTTCCAATGAACCTTTCTCTAATACCAATTATTGAATGAACAAGAAAATTGAGAGGGGGGGTGAATCAATTGTACATTAAAACTTCAAAATCCTCATTAATGTTTAGATCCACATCAACTTAATTAACTCTTAATCTATTAGAATGATTTAGCATGAAAGAAAATAGTTACAAAAACTAAAACAAATCAACAAAATGCACAATGGAACACTAGATTTATGTGGAAAACCCAAGAAGGGAAAAACCACAGTGAGGATTAGCTCACAATATAAATTAATTGCAACATCAATTACAAAAGGCTCACTATCAGAGGGCTCACTTCCCAAAAGAAAGAAGGGCTCACTATTAATGGCTCACTACCAAAATATAGAAAAGAAGATAGAGAAGAATATTACAGTTTGAAATCTATCTCAAAGCAACATAGAAGTCCACCACAACATCACCAACACATTTGTATCCTTACTGAAGATTGTAGAAACCTTCTACTCAATACTTCCAATAGCCTAGCACATGAAAGTTCACATTGCACTTCACAAATTCACACTTCACAACTCTACAATTTGTATCACTCATATTACAATTCTTTGTATATTCATGCTCAATCAACACAACACTTATTTATATCATCTTCAACCTTGAAAACATTCTCAAAGGTTGGCTATGCACCTCATGTTGAAAATTGAGGTGTTTTCTTAGCTTAATACTTTATAAAACTTTAATATTGTTGATCTAAATATACTTTTCCTTTGTTAAAAATTCTTTGTGGGTGATTATCTGATTAATCCATTTTACTATTTGTAGAATGAAGACAAAAGTTGATAGAAGAATTAGATAGGATATTAGAAAGATTACACAAGCATATATCGTGGAGAAACCCTTTCGGGAAAAAACTCCACCAAGAATCAATGTATTATTTAATCTCTGAAGTAGATTACAATAACTCCAATTCTTGTTTGAGAATGCTTCTTTTTCCTTCACCAAATCTTCTTCACAACCTGCAATAAAATTGATACAAACTCTTTTCAACTTGCTTGAGATATATAGGCAATAAACAACTTTGTAAACTCCAAAAGAGTTACAATTACAAAGCTCAATCCCTATCTTATAAAAGGTATGCCTATCTCTTGCAAGTAGAGTTTAACCATGAAGAACAATGTCAAATCATCTCCTTCATCCATTTGGGTGTCCCAAACTAAAGTACTAACTCAACCTTTATTCTGTAAATATCTTCAAGTCTTATCCTCAAAGTTGGTGCCCAAGAGTGAGCCCACTTAACTTAGCCTTTTGAAATATTTTATCATGCAAAGGAGTTAATTCCAAGAAGCCAACTTGGGTGCCCAAGTTGGGTCCAAGTCATTTCCTATTAATTGAAACATTTCTCAACACCATTCATGCAAGAATGGTCATCACTCCTTAACTAAAGGTAGTCCCTGTTATCTGTCATGCATACCAAGTTAACTAAAGTCAACTAGCATTCAAATAAAACTAACTGAAGATAACTAAACTATAACTAAACTAAACTAAACTAAACTAAATTGAATTTAACTGAACTAAACTGAACTAATCTAAACTAAACTGAACTAAACTTCATGCATGCAAATATCAAACCCTAACTCCTAGGATTTTTACATGCATTTAGAAGTGTTATCGGTTGCTCTGAATAGTTAACTCAACTCAAGGTGAATGTCACCTACCATGTGGGTGCCCCATGTGCCCCTATTATTTAGGAACTCATATTGGACACCCTCACATGATCCTAACATTTAGAATTAATTACAAATATCAATTAACATGATTATTTCATCAAATATTAATCTCTTTCTAATCCTCATGTTGGGAAACACTTTCCAAGAACTTAGGAGATAAATGAAATAAATAATTAGGATTGTAATTAAATGGCATCTTATTTCCAACACCTCAACCATGCAAAATCAAATTAGGTCGGCACCAAAACATTCTCACAATGGAAAGCAATGAAATTCGACCACAACACACTTTAACTCAGACCTAAATCTACTTAAACATGCCACCCCATGCTTCCACAAACACCAAATAAAATCCATAATTAGTGTAACTACCCAAGTCAATTGATTCCATGTAGACACCATTAGACATATAAGTACACAGTTCCTTTTATCCAAAGATGAATTATAGATAATAAATATCGCTTGAACATATAATCTAGAATATACTGCAAACATCTTGAAATCGATGCACATAAGGTTCACACTTCTTATTTAGTTGAATTTTGGGATGGGATGGTATGGGGTTCTTTCCTACACAAGTCTCTCATTTATTGTTGTCTAGGATCTTGGTCCCATTTTTATCCTCTAACAAATTTGGTTAGAGAGAAATTGTAGGATTTTTTGGGATCACCAATTCCTTCTCACTCATTTTTTTAGAGGATAAAGTTTTCAATTTAGGAAACTATTGCCCCTAAATGCTCTCCCAAAAAAGGGCTTTCCCTTTATGATTCTCTAATTTCTTGTAGTCTTAGTCTTTTTTCTTCCACCACTTCTCTTGTTCAAAATGTTTGGTTGCAGGCCTCCAAAAAAGTGATTAGGAGTGGTAAGTGACCTCCTCCTCCAAGTTTTTCATATTTTAAATGATGGATCTTCTAGAGGAAACTTAGAGCCAATAAGAATCGATGGAAAGGGTTATGATAATAATGGTTCAGTTTATTTCTTATTTTCTACTTGTATGGGAAACTCTTATAATAATCAAATGGAGCCCCTTTATACTCTTGCTACAATGAATAAAGCTTATTGGTTGGGTTTGAAAAAAATATTTTTGAAATGCATATATGATTTTGGATACTCTTTTGAATTAATAGATTTCTAACAATATTTCCTAGTAGTTTGCTTCCATTATTGAGTAGATTTTGTGTTTGGTTCCTAATTTTTATTTTATTTTATTCATATTTTAAGAGAGTGTAGTATGGTAGCCTCACAAAATAGGCTTCTAAAAGTGTTGATAAATTAAATGTCATATTGGGATTTTTTACCCTTAGCAAAACTAAAGGTGGTTTTTCAATTGCTTCATCATGATTACCTGTCTAAACACTCCATTTTGTGTTATATCAAGATTCTAATGATTTTTGTTATATCAATCAAAGCTAAAATAAGCTTGTGATGATGTTGGCACTGCATGTGATTTTAAAGACTCCTTACTACCTATATTATCCCAACATCTAGATGTTTACACATGATAAAAAACATAAATTTCATAAAAGTGAAAAGAAGTAATGTTGAGGCTATTGCTATAGGTGCCTACAACTAAAGACTATGACTAGTTCACTATCAAGAAATGAATTTTGTGATTAACCAATTTTGCTAACTAGAATTACACTCTGGGGAACAATACATTAGGACAAAATAAAGCATGAATGTAAGACAAGATCTTATTCATAAATTCATTCACAAAATTGCAACATGAAGAATCTTGACTAAGATATTTATGCATTCATGGAAATAACTACTGTAATAGAAGTAAATGTGTAGAAAGTAAAGTGGGGAACAATTACCTTAACTAGCCCTTGCTCAAGTGACTGTCTCCATAGATTTAATTCAAATCTAACTCCTAGAATTAACTCAATCATAACAATAACTAAAAACATCTTATTACATAACTCAAGGTATAACAATCAAATGAGATTCTTTTGGAATATCTTATTCATAAGATCATGATTTGAAAACAAACATTGTATGTGCAAAATAGGAAACTAACTAAAGATATCTTATCTACTATTTGTTCAAACAACTAACTAACACCTCAACCACCAAACCATACATATAGGTACCGAGGAGTCTTATTAAAATAAGGAATCTAAACTAAAATTATAAATCACCACTCCCTACAATAGAGTGTGATAAAGTCTGAGTAACCATAATTGAAAATGAAGAAGAGTTTGAATGGTATTGTGACTCTGTTGCAACAAAAAAAACTAAACATGGACTGTGGAAACAATCACACTAGATTCCTAATCATGGTAGAATGATTCTCCTCCAATAGTCTTATTAAATGATGTGATGATTCACAATAATCCTGACAAATAAGCACCTCCAATTCTCCAACTACTATGCTCAACTTATTTTGGAACCTCCCCTACATTGATGTTTGAAACTCCTTTGGCTATGAGTTGCACCTCCTAGTTATTGCGAGCTACAGTCTATTTTCCCTGGCTTCTTGGATGCAAAGAGTTATGATAGGGAGGCATGGGAAGCAATCCTACAAATTCACGGAGGTACTTGAGGGAATCAATCCTGCTTGTTTTGGTCTCTGAGGAAGCAATCATAGATTCTGTGCTAGGCCTTGTGATAGACCTCCTTGGTGAAATTTCTTTCCACCCTAACCTATAGGAACTCTACCTTGTCTAAGTTCCCCTGGTTCTCCTACCAACCTCACTATCTTGTCAAGTTTGCAACTACCAAGCCAAATCTTGGTGCTATGACTCCTTTCTTCCTTAGCCTTTTATGCATCCAAAAGACTAATCCTCCCTCAATACATGAATGAATCTTGCAGGGGTGAGGGAATTTTTTCCAAAGCTCCAAAACAACCTCCTAGGGTTCCTGAAACTTCACTTAGACTCCAACCTACCAACACTTGCATGAAGCCTATTCCATAGGTTTAGCCTTGAGCCCCTATTTGGTCTCTGAACAGGGGTAAATTGCTTTTCCTTCCTAAACCCACCAAAGAAACATGGTTCTTGGCTTAGGAAATGTGTTTCCCCTGCCTACACCTTCAAGATTTCTAGGGTCTTGGCTCTGTCCAGGCCGTACTCTGCTCTCATGCAAACTCTGCCTAGAAAACTAGGGTTTCTAACTGTTCAGAACCAGTTTTAGGACTGGTGAAAAGTTCTCCTCCTAAACGGATTGCTGGGCTCTCCTCCTTGGCACCATACGTGGCCAAGACCTTCCCCTAAATTCTCCAAAAACAATTTTTCGAAAATCTTTTCTCCCCTGCAAGTTATCAACGCTGTTCTGCAGCCTTTCCTAGCCGGGTCCTCACTGGCTCGCCTAGGGCAAGGCTTTTCTCATAGCTTCCTGCAACCAAAGAAAACCTAACACCTACCACTAAAATATGTACAGAGATGGAGCCTGACCACGTTCCCAACAATTCCATACTTCCTGGTATGGAGGGAATGCAGCCTAGAACTCCATTTTTACACAGTTCCAGTCAAAACAGAAATAAGGAAATAAAACACAGAATTTACAAGAATGGATGAAACGATGGAACAGCTATCAAATGTGCCAAAAAAAACTTCCAGAGGCCTCTCTACATGCTAAACAAACCTACAAAATGCCTCTTTTAATTCATTTAGCTGCTGTTATGCAAACAAGAACAGAAAAAACAGAAAATAAGACAAGAACGCTGTTTTCTTTGATTTCTGGAAAAACAGTCCGTACAAAAAACTTCTAACCCACCAAAAAGGTCGTGGTAAGCCTTAAATATGCCTCCCCAACAATTTAGGTACTTGGGTCGAGGCTTAAATGACCTAAAAACAACTTTTGTAAAACCTGCTGTGTTTTCAGACATTTAACAATTTTTGCCAACCTAGCAATATGATGTTGTAAAATTATTTAATACTTGTCACCTTCTTTCCAAAAGTTCAAAAACACCCTAAACACCTAAAATAATGGTCAACATGACCTTATGATATCACAACAAAATTAAGAACTTCAAACAAAATTCCAACAATAGTCCTTTGCCAGGTGCTCCTGCACCATTCTCCCCCTCTCAGCTCAAACAACTAAGGAACTTTAGGAGAGATCAGAGACATATCAATGCCTTGCTTCTTAAAATATGCTTCTTCTACCTAGGTAGCTTTAGATTCATGCTTATCCTTCCATTTGACAAGATGCTCCATGTACACCTTGTGCCTTGTAGTCTTCTTCACTCTTGACTCCAAGATCTTCTCTGCTTGTAGCTTGTCTGGAGTTGGTATGGACATGTTGCTGATGTCCTTGAAGACCTCCTAACTGTCCTGATCCAGATCCTTGACTGTCCCTTTATATTTGATCAAATCAGCAACATTGAAAATTGGAGAGATGCCCAAATCTGATGGTAATTCCACCTTATATGCATTCTTGCCATATTTGGCCAATACCTTGCATGGACCCACTCTTTTCATTTGTAACTTGGTTTCCATGCCCTTCTGCAATCTAGATTTATTGAGGTGGACCATAACATAGTCCCCAACTACAAATTGTACATCCTTCCTTGACAAATCAACATTCTCCTTCAACTTTTGAGTTGCTGCAGTAACCGTCTTCTTGACCTGCTCATGAATCTCCTTCATGGTCTGAGTGAAGTCTTCAGCATGTCCACTCCTATTCTCCATTGATCCAAGGTCTCTGAGTTCACAAATACCTCTTAGGTGCATCCCATACACAACCTCAAAAGGACTTTTCCCTGTAGTTCTATTGACACTGTCATTATAGGCATATTGACGAGAAATCCACCATATCCAAAGTCTGTCCATATTCTTGGTTGAACACCTTAAAATATTACCTAGCACTCTATTAACCACCTCTATTTGACCATCAGGTCTAAGGATGGTAAGGCGATCAAAAGATGAGTTTGTACCCAATCACGCTCCATAGGAGTCTTCAAAATGACTCATGAACTTCCATCTCTGTCTAAACAATGCTTAGAGGCAAGCCATGGATCTAACAACCTCCTTGAATAAAAGATGAGCTATGTAGCTTGCATCATGAGTGGATTTGCAAGGAATGAAGTGACTCATCTTCTTCATCGTCCCATACCACATAAACAACATCCAAAGAGCAGGTCTTGGTCTTAGGAGGAAGACCTACTACAAAATCATCGACACACTCCATGGTCACATTAGGAATGGGGCGAGAGGTTGATACAAACCGGCATTACTAGCTCCCCTTTAGCTTTCATGCATACAACACCTTGTTCCACATATTTTCTGACATCTCTTGCTAACTTAGGCTATTAATAGAATCTTTGAACTAGCTCTAAAGTTTTATTAATACCAAAATGTCCACTAAGACTACCATTATGCTTTTCTTGAATCAAATTTTCCCTCATTGATCCTCTTGGAACACATAACTAATTACCCTTAAATAACAGTCCATTTTGTAGTGTATACTTAGCATATTGACTATGAAAATGATTCTCAAAATTAGAGTGTCACCTTGGCAGGCTTCTGAAAATTCTTCATCCTCACCATAAAGGTCTTTGAAACTCTCTAATCCAATGCTTTTCAGCTGTATCTCTTGGACTGTCAACAACCTTCTGCTTAATGCATCTGCAACCTTATTCATTTGTCCCTTTTTGTGATTGATAGTGAATGTGAAAGCTTGGATGTATTCCATCCATTTCAAATGTCTATTACTCAGCTTCTCTTGGGTGTTGATGTAACTAAGTGCCTGGTTATCAGTAAAAACCACAAACTCTTTGGGTAACAAATAATGCCTCCACTTCCTAAGGGATTGCACTAAAGCATATAATTCTAGATCATAGGTAGAGTACTTTTGCTTGGATTCATTGATATTTTCACAAAAGAAGGCTACAGGCCTACCTTCTTGACTAAGTACTCCTCCTACAACTACTCCACTTGCATCACACTCAATTGTGAACAACTTGTCAAAACTAGGCAACAACAAAATTGGTTGAGTTGCCACTTCTTGTTTCAGTTTTTCAAAACCTTTATCAACTTCTTGAGTCCATTTAAACTTTGTTTTTATACCACCTTTAATAGTATCTAGGACTGGTGCACATATACCACTGAAATTCCTTATGAATTTTCTATAGAATTGAGCCAAACCATGAAAACTCCTTACCTCTGTTGCTGTGGTTGGTGTGGGCCAGTTTAGGATGGCTTCCCACCTTTCTTGGATCCATCTTCAATGTTCCTTAGAAGGATACTACAAAGCCCTAGATACACAAGTTCTTGTTTGAAGAACTCCACACTTCTCTAGATTGATTATAGCTTCTCTTCTTGCAACCTTTTAAGAACCATCTCCACATGTTTCAAATGTTCTTCTGCTGTCTTAGTGAAAATCAGTATGTCATCTAGGTATACTACCACAAAAATCCCTGTGAAATCCCTAAGCACCTCATTCATTAGTCTCATGAACATGCTAGGGGCATTTGAGAGGCCAAATGGCATCACTTTCCACTCATACAAGCCATCATTTGTCTTAAAAGTTGTCTTCCATTCATCACCTTCCTTAATTATGATTTGGTGATACCCGCTCTTAAGATCTAACTTGGTGTAATACTGTGCTCCTCCAAGGAAATCCATTAAATCTTCAATTCTAGGTATTGGGAATCTATACCTAATGGTGATCCTATTAATTTCTCTAGAATCAGTGCATAACCTCCACTTACCTCTTTTCTTTGTTGCTAAAACAACTGGGACTGCACAAGGGCTAATGCTCTTTTGAATTAGACCTTGATTCAACAATTCTTCCACTTGCCTAGCCACCTCTTGGTTCTGCTCAGGTGTAAGCTTGTATGTTGCTTTGTTAGGCAATGAAGCTCCAGGTATGAAGTCAATTTGATGACTTATAGCTCTCTTTGGAGGTAAAGTTGTAGGTGTACCAACACTAACTATGCTCTTGTACTTATCAAGCAATTTTTGGACTACTTCTGGTAAGACTATCCTTTCAGCCTTTTCTTCCTCTTTGGACTGCATCATGATCACATATCCTTCATTCTCGTGGTGTAGGTCCTTAAGAAACTCCTTACCACTACTCAACATGATGTTAGGTGTCTTGGACTGTCCTTCATCTTCTTCTAACAGTGACTGCAACTTGAAGGTTCTTCCATCCTTCTTGAATGAGATGGTGTTCTCTTTTCCATCATAAACAACAACACTTACTGTCATATTTCCAAAGATTACGCGGTGGTAGATGACATGCATCCATGGGTAATACATCACAAACTAGCTTATCCTTATACCCTCCAATTGAAAATTCCACTGTTACTTGCTCATTAACCAAAACACTCTTCCCTTTATTCATCCATGTGACCTTGTAGGGGTTAGCATGAGGTACCTTCTGCAATTTCAGCTTAGTTACTACCTCCTCAAAGATGATATTATATGTAGAACCAGAATCCACAATGACCTTGCATACTTTACCAAGTATTTTGCACCTTTCTCTAAACAAAGCTCTCCTTTGCTTGGGTTCTTCCTTATTAGGTTGTCGATCAACCTCTGACATCATATTTTCTCCTATACGATTCTATTTGGCCGATCTCGGTGATTTGACACTCATGAATTGTCCTCTTGTGCATAAGCTATAATTTTCTCATTGCTAGATGAAGCTTTCTCCAGGCATCTATAAGTTGGATGACCTAACTGATTGCAATGGTAACATTTCATGGTGGCAAAGTAAGAGTTACTTTTGCCTGCTCCTCTTCCTTTGTTTGAACCTCCTTGAGGTCCTCTTCCTCTGTTAAATCCTCCTCTTGAAGATGTTTCACCTTCATGCTCAACAAGCTTAGATTCTCCTTGGGTTCTTTGATCATTACCTCTTCCTTGGTAACCACCACGCTGTCCTCTTTGATCTCTGCCTTTGCCTCTGCCTTTAGAAGACTGATCATGCTTCCTCTTGTTCCTTTCTTCAATCTTGATAGCCAAATGATAACATTGGTGTACTGTTTTAGGGCTGAGTAAAGCCATCTCTTCCTGTATGTTCCACTTCAAACCATTTAGGTATCTAGCCACTTTTAGGCTCTCATCTTCTGCCACATTTGATCTCAAGCAAAGCTTCTGGAACTCTTCAGTATAGGTATTGACATCTTGGTCTTTACGCCTTAGACTTTTACCTCATCTTGTGCAATGAATCTCGCGAAGATCATCGGCATGTAGGCTTTCTTTACCTTAGCAACCATTCCTTTCCATGTTGATATGGGCTGCTTGCCTTCTTTTTCCCTTTTTGTCTGAACAAACTTCCACCATGTCAAAGCTGATCCTCTCAATCTTGATTTAGCAACCTTCACCTTATGTGCTTCAGTTACTCCATCACACTCAAAGTGATTCTCCATGCCTTCTATCCAATCCATGACCAAATCGGGATCCATCTTTCCACTGAACAGTGGAATGCCCTCAAGTCCTTTTCCACTCAGGGCTTTCAATGCCTTCAAGAAAGGCTCCTCCTCCAAAACGGGGTCAGGTTCAGGGACCTTGTCTTCCTCTGGAACCTCTTCTTCTTTTGGCACTTTACCTTCCAACTTCACCTTGTTCAATGCTTCCTCAAGTTGCTCTATTCTTTCTTTTAAAGACTTATTGTCCTCTTCTTGTTCTTCAACCATCTTGGCTAATTGTGCATTTGTCACCATGACGGGAGTTTCACTTGACTCCACTTCTGACATATATTCCTCTTTCCCAAATCTTAACCAGCTCTGATACCAATCTGATAGGGAGGCTGCAGGAAGCAATCACAAATTCTTGGAAGCTGCAGGAATCAGTCACACTGTTTTCAGGCGCTGCAGGAAGCAATCACAGATTCTTGCACTAGACCTTGTCATAGACCTCCTTGGTGAAATTTTTGTTCCACCCTAACCTATAGGAACTCTACCTTTTCTAAGTTCCCTTGGTTCTCCTTCCAACCTCACTACCTTGTCAAGTTTGCAACTACCAAGCCAAATCTTGGTGTTATTACTCCTTTCTTCCTTAGCCTTTTATGCATCCAAAAGACTAATCCTCCCTCAATACATGAATGAATCTTGTAGGGGTGAGGGAATGTTTTCCAAAGCTCCAAAACAACCTCCTAGGGTTCCTGAAACTTCACTTAGACTCCAACCTACCAACACTTGCATGAAGCCTATTCCATAGGTTTAGCCTTGAGCCACTATTTGGTCTCTGAACAGGGGTAAATTGCTTTTCCCTCCTAAAACCACCAAAGAAATGTGGTTCTTGGCTTAGGAAATGTGTTTCCCCTACCTACACCTTCAATATTTCTAAGGTCTTGGCTCTGTCTAGGCCGTACTCTGCCCTCATGCAAACACTACCCAAAAACTAGGGTTTCTAACTACTCAGAACCAGTTTTAGGACTGGTGAAAAGTTCTCCTCCTAAATGGATTATTGGGATCTCCTCCTTATCACCATAAGTTTCCAAGACCATCCCCTAAATTCTCCAAAATAATTTTTGAAAATATTTTATCCCACCAAAGAAATTAGGCGTTTAGAGCCTAGAACTCCATTTTTACACAGTTCCAGTCAAAACAACAAATAAGGAAATAAAACACAGAATTTACAAGAATGGATGAAACGATGGAACAACTATCAAATGTGCCAAAAGAAACTTCCAGAGGCCTCTCTACATGCTAAACAAACCTACAAAATGCCTCTTTTAATTCATTTAGCTGCTGTTATGCAAACAAGAACAGAAAAAACAGAAAATAAGACAAGAACGTTGTTTTCTTTGATTTCTGGAAAAACAGTCCGTACAAAAAACTTCTAACCCACCAAAAAGGTCGTGGTAAGCCTTAAATATGCCTCCCCAACAATTTAGGTACTTGGGTCGAGGCTTAAATGACCTAAAAACAACTTTTGTAAAACCCGCTGTGTTTTCAGACATTTAACAATTTTTGCCAACCTAGCAATATGATGTTGTAAAATTATTTAATACTTGTCACCTTCTTTCCAAAAGTTCAAAAACACCCTAAACACCTAAAATAATGGTCAACATGACCTTATGATATCACAACAAAATTAAGAACTTCAAAAACAAAATAGTCCTTTGCCAGGTGCTCTCGCACCAAGTTAGTTCACACAACATCTACACAATACTAATAACCATAACTTAAGCACATATATTCATTGTAATTCATACATATTCACACATTAACCATGCAATTTAACTACCATACCATAATCATATTTCCATATGCTTAAAATCAAGTTCAGGTTTGCATGATGAACATATTTAAGATAGTAAAGTTTCAAGAATATGTATGAAACAAGTGTCTAGAGATGTCTATGAAAATGTATTAAAACACCATAAAAATAACTAATAAGTAGACTCATCAAAGTAGATTGAGGATTTTAGGTTTGATTGGAATGAAGAAGGGATTATAGATGATGAAATGGATTTGGTTGATCTCATATAATTTGAAAAGACTCAGGTGCAACCTCTACCACCTATTGTCTAGGCAGAAGAAGAAGTTAGATACATTGAAGAAAAAATTGATCATATCCTTAGGAGATTAGAAGATTGTGCTAGGAAAAATGTCATCGAAGCCACAACTATGAGACCTTCAAGAAAAGATGATTTATCAAGGAAAAAAATGACAAACAAGAAGCTTCTTATTCTTCTTCTCTTTCCCAGGCTTGTGCTATGACCTCTAGCTCTTAGAAAATCATGCAAGGAGGTAGTGATGATGAAGATCCTTCTAAGAAGATCAATCTCAAAACATATGTGGGATTCAAAGATTAGAAAGAAAAGACCAAAGCCAAAGGAAATGACATTGAATCCTATATAGGAAGAAATTGAAGAGAAAGAGCATATGGATCCTCAAAATTATCTTGGTGGTGAAGATCAAAGCATAAATATTTCTCATTTTTCTCACATCATTTCTCCACACCATGATGAATCTAATTCTCCTCTTGTTATATATCCTTCAACCTTATTGACTGCCAAGGTAATTCCGAGAGATACTTATTTTCTAATTATCTCCAATCTGCATGCATCTTTTGATCTATTGGTTTCAAGTATCCCAAGTTCTTCACAAGGTCTTGTTCCTTCATGGTTACAATAGAGCTTAGTGAGAAGATAAGTGTTGCTTAGTTGGTAACTCTAGAGCTTGATACTATTGCTAATCTAATTTAGAGGTCTACCAAAGAAAGGACTAAAGTCATGTTGAGATTGGTATTTGATTCCTCTTTTGAGAATATGTGCATTGACATGGCTCAACCAATTTCAAACAAAAATATGGATGAAGCAAATGAAAGTGATTTTAATATCACTAAGGTATATCTTTTCCCTTTGAAAAATGCACTTGTGATATTCATAATTTCCAAGAATCCTTGACCAAGTTTATTTAAATGAAAAAAAAGGAGAAGTGGATGAAAGATCATCTCAAGCAACAAGTGCAAATTTTGACCTCATATCTCAGGTCTATTATGGACACATCCACCTTACTGATAGATTCGTCCCCCACTTCTATGATTCTTGTTTTTGAAGGAATCATCATGAAATGAGTTATAGAGGGGGTGCAAAAATATCAATCATATGAGAAGGTAACCAAAAGGTGGGTAGATCAAATCAAAGCAAAAGCTTTGGACTTCATCGAGAAAACTAAAGAGGTTGATAAAACAAGTGTTCAAAAGGAAGAGATCACCAAAGAACTAAAGAGAATGAGAGAGGAATGGGCAATATGGTAGGAAATTCTAAAAGATCTCCAAGAGGTGAATCAAATGAGTGTTTATGACTTGATCATTGAAAGGATTTTCTCAAATTTTGAAGAGAATAGATCTGACATGTGGCTTCAAAGTGTGGAATAAAAACTTGTAACAATTAGTCAAATTTTGACATAATAGGAGAATATTTTAGGGGATTATGAACAAAAAAAGATAAAGGATCAAAATGACCTCCTGTTGCTCAACATTGGTACAATGAAAGAAAGTATAATTCAATATGATCTGGATATTCAATTGATGAAGAATAACATCAAAGATATGATCAATGTTGAATTATTCGATAGACAAGTTCTTAGTGTGGAAGCAATGAAGAAATTAAGTAGCATTTTTGCCACTCTTAGTATGTGTGATGGTCACCCAATTATTTCCAAAATTTGGAGGAGATTCAAAAAAGTCATGAGAGGTAGAAATTGAGAATGAGCAATGTGATTGTTCTTAGGAACAAGCTCCTACACCAAGTTGTCAAAGTTTTTAGAATTTTTAATGCACAGTCTTCATATCGGAAGTAGTTCGTAGCTTACAACACTTCTACATAAGGTGTAGAACTGATGCAGATGGAAGAGAAGAAGTTTATCAATAATTCCAGGTACACACGTGCCTATTAGTTTTCTAAGTGTTAAGTCGTTTATTATGTTTTAATATTATTTTTTTGTGAAAGTAACTTTTGTAGATCTCATAATAATGAGAGATTAAAAAAGGCCCTTTTTGCATGAAAATTAAGAGATTTCTAACCTAATAAAGTTATTTTTATTTATCTCAAATATTGTAAAAATGTAATTATCCAAGTAGTTATATGTTGGCTATGAGTTAGTTATCGAGTAAAGCTTATATATACAAGGCTTATACTATTGTAAAGGGACTTTTTGACATTTTCACAAGTTTGTATAAGTGGATTTTTGGAACTGTGTAATTCTACAAAGAAATCTAGAAATAATTCTTGAAGGTGCATTCATAGTGTTTTCTATGTATTATCCTTAATATTTCATATGTTAAGTAGGTGATAACCTTTGTGATCCTAAATCTTATTTGTGAATGTGAATGGTCAATCTTTCATAAATCACATTTGGAGCATGTTCATTTCTTGGTATCTTGATTTGAATGTGTTGTCATTTAAAAAATATAAAATCATTATGAAGCTTGTATGTGTAGTCTATGATCTTGGTGGTGAACTTGTTTAAGCTTATTTTTATTTCTATTTAAAAATCCAAATAAGATCATGTAAGGGAGCTACCCCTCTCAAACATATAGGAAGATTGTTGTTTCACAAGCAATCTATCCAACTATTGGAGTACTATTGCCACTTTCCATTGGATGATTCAAGTATCATTTCAAGTGTCAATCTACTTACCACCATAAGGTGATGCAACTTAGCAATTAATTGGATAAATAGGAATTTATTCAATCAATTTTAAAAGAAATGATTGTGTTATGAAACAATTGGTGATGTGTAAATTTTAGGTGTCTACACATATATTATCTCTAATCTACACAATCATAATTATGGAATAACATGATCCAACAATCATAATTAGTTTCTCAAAAGAAATACAAGTGATACTCTAATGAACACATTGAATCAAAAACTAACATCACATTAGCCAAGCATGGTTCTAAACTATAAACTCCATTGTATTGATATAATCAATAACACATTATTTATAACATGTTAGCACATACAAAAACACAGACATCTCATGTCCAAAATTTAATGCATATATTAATAAGATAATCCATCCACTAAATAGGTCCGAATAATATGATAGCACACAACATTAATAAATAAATGAGGGACATGGTAGGAAATGGACATGGGTGGGCCTTACACTAGTCCTTGTATTCTTATTAACTTCTATATATCTAAAAAATGGTGGTGATAAAAACAAACATTATTAAAACCTTTTATGCTAGTAAACGACTAACTTCCTTTCTTGTGCACTAGTTAAGCCCCTTGATCAATTTAATAATGTGTAACCATTTTGTAAACTTGCCAAAGTAAAATGTAAAAGCTTAGTTTTATTCATATGAATATAGATGCTAATACAACTCTTTAAGATGCAATCAAATCTCTAAAATGAACGAGGATATTATCTTTTTATACAACACCCTAGAATATTTTGTATTTGGGTTTGTGAGAAATGATTTAGTGGAACAAAATCAAATTAGACCCATAATTAATTTTACATTTAATAAAAAAAGACCAAAATTACACATATAATCTTAAATCACATTAATTACAATCTTTAATTAAGATTACAAACAATATAATTAAATTTAAAATTCTATTTTTCTAATAATAAATCAATATTGAATTTAAAATACTATTAGTGCACTTTCACTCTACACTAATTTTAGCCTTGTGTTCAAACTTCAAAGCCAATTGCAAATGATAGGATAGTGTTATAAGAAATAAAAGTTATCATCTATATTGATGTGTATGCCAGTAAACCCTAATCCTAGACAAAGAAACCCTCGAGTAAATGCTCTTCTACACATCTTGTTTTCCTCTGCTCATATCTTCGATTGAATACGATGTCAATCGTATTGTTTTGGAGACGCGTAGTTTGCTCAGAGAGATGTTCGTCATGTCTTCGTCTAACAATTAAACTGCATTATCCATCATTCAAATACCCTCCATCCTCACCAATTTCTTCATCGTCATCATCTCAATTCATACCTCCCCTGAATGTCATTTCAGATTTCTTAACAAAAGAATGTGGGTTTTCTTCTTCTCAAGTGGCGACTGTCATGAGAAGAAGACCAGAGCTGTTGAGGAAAAAATCCGACCAAACCGCTAGAGAAGCCATTCATCTCCTGAAAGATTCTGGATTCACTGAAAATAAGCTTAAGAGTATCATTCTTAACGTCCCAGATATTCTTTCACTCAAAGCGGATGAGCGGTTGTAACCCAAGCTGGAATTCCTGAAAAAAATGGGCTTGGCTTCTCAAGACATAGCACATATTATATCTCAGAGACCCAGATTGCTAAAGTCGAACATACGAAACTGTCTCGCTCCCAGGTTTCTCCATCTTGAAACCCTATTCGGTTCAAAGGTCCATCTGTGCAAGGGTCTCAGAAGAGCGCCTCAGCTATTGACGAATGATTTCAAGAAGTATGTAATACCTAGGGTGGAGTACTTGAAGAATAGTATTGGCATTCTAGAAGATTCCGCAGTATTTGCGCGAGCCCTCAGGGTGGTTCTAGGCCTTCGTTTTGAAACACTAGAAGAGAAAATTAGACATATGGCGAGCCTTGGTCTGGCAGAAGGGAAAAGCAGTCAAATTCTTAAGAGATGTCCTGAAGCACTTTCATTGTCAACCAAGAAAATGAAGGAAAACATTGAGTTCTTGACACACACAGCAGGTCTTGAGCCCAGAATGTTGTTTCGAATCCCGTGCTTTTGAATTTAAGCGTAGAGAAAAGGCTCAAACCCCGCTACGAAATCTTTAAATCTCTGAGGACAAGTACCCACGCCAAGGATTTACCTAGCCTGCTTGAATTTTTTAAACTAACTGAGCAAGAATTCGTTAAATATTTTGTCCAATACAGTGAAGTCCAGTCCAGTGATCAAACAATCTCTTAAAGCAAACATTTTAGAGCAGTGAGGGGAATTTCAAAATAAAATTAACTTAGTTTGGTGTTCAAAGTGTTCTGGAACTCATCCAGGCCAAGGTAATGTCTCAACGATCTTTACCTTCCTTATTAAAACATATTATAGATACACTTTTCACCTCTGTACTAATATTAGCCTTGAGGTTGTAATGCTATTTAGACTATTTAGATGCTTCGGATATATTCAAAACCCTAATGTCCCCAAGTTTTATTTTGTAGGATGCCAGAGTAATATCATGTATGACTTAGCTCATGCAGGCTTTTACTGCATTTTGGTGGGAGACAGAACTAACAGTTAACGATAAGAGTATCTATTGTTAATGGAGGGAAAAACAGAAAGTGGAAGGAACAAAATCCTTTTGGGAAGAGGTTTTCAAGTTTTGACAACACATGCAGGCAGCTGGGGAGCACTGAAGAAGAAGTAAAATCATTTGTTGGAGAGAGCAGCCAGGCAGGACGCTGTGAAAGGGATAAAAAAAATCCTTTTTGCTTGGGTCTATAGTAGGGTGAAGGAAATGCCAACCATATTCAAAGAGGAGAATACAATGGACTGCGTTGGAAGAGGAAGCATCGACAGCAAGACAAAAGACGGGATCTGAAAGCATGGAATTTGCGTTGAAAACAGGGGGTTCGATCTTTCTGTATTGATCGCATCAGAACTAAAAGTTTATGAGTTTCATATTCATTCAGTCAAAGGATATGTAGAGTAGAGTGTTATTCAAAGCTGCCCCAATTTATCTCTCTGTGAGTATATTTAAACAACTGCCTTTGAGTATAAGGGTTCAGTAGTAGTGTTTGTGGACGTGCATGATGTTTAAAGCATCTTATTTTAAGTAAATTTGCAGAAACTAAGCCAATCTGTTTGTCTTGTGTGGATAATGACATTATGGTTGATTTTACCTTGTCTTTCTTGACTATTTAAGCTGTAGGATTGAATATTTGTTCAAGACTGCCAGGTGGTTGCCATTTCAGTTGAGCCACCCCAGGGTCTGCATCAATTCTTTTTCATATAGTTGAATTGCAAGTCATATTTCTATGTATTTAAATCAAACGCAATAGGCATTAAATCCATTTAGCTCCATCTACACTTTAGATTTCAATTCACAAGTAAGATATCCATTTACAGAGTAAGTTGGAAATTCATTTCATCTGCACATCTTGAACTTTAACAATAAGCACCATATTCAGACCAATCTATTTTCTCGAAGTCCAATTGCAACCCTAATAGGCAAGTGCACTTAAGATTTGTTTTCAATATTATACTTAAGTTGTGGTATTAACTTTAATCTAGTTAATCATGGGTTTCTAAGTCAATCTCAGATTCTTCTTTTCACTGCTTGCAGCTAATAGTATAATTTCTAATCTGCGATATTCTTCCTGTTTTTGCAAATCCATTGCAACAATGATTTAGTTAACTTGGCTTAGGTCTATCTCTTACTCTCTAGATGATTAATATTGCTCTGTCTGAAACTACTGCTGTAGAAGCATCGATTTGATAGAATAGCTTTATTTCTTTCATTAATAAGCCCAGATTAGTTTCATACTTCAACCTATATAATTCAGAAATGGTTTGTTATTGCCACTATGATTTTCACTATTCATGATGCTTGCTGCATTTGACATGCCAGTAATTTATGTTCATTTTATCCTCAGAGGCTCTAGTTTAATCCTTGCATGCAAAACATATAAGCTCGATATAAGTCCCTTTTTTGGTTGGAATTCACAGCACCTGTACTTGAATTATTTTATCCCTCATATATTCCATATGGTACAACTATTCAACATTATTTGTTAAACAGGAAGGGTATGGTCAAATAAGATGGAGTTATATTCACTGGTTCTATTTTTTAGACATTTGTGTGGAAACAATATTTTCTATCCACAATGTGGTAAAGAAAAGTGAATAAAACACAGTTGTTTCTAGATAAATTCACCCAAAATAAGATGGATTTGTCCTCTCAGAAGATATGCTTTGATTGCAAACATGCAACATTATTTGTTAAACCAGAAGGGTATGGTCAGATAAGACAGTTATATGTGGAAACCATGTGTTCTATGCACAATCTGGTAAAGAAAGGTGAATAGAACACAGTTGTTTCTAGATAAATGCATCTAAAATAAGATGGATTTATTGTCTCAGAAGATACGGTTTGATTGCAAGTATGCATAAATATAGAAGAACAATATTGTTCAGAATGCTCTTTACTCAAATGGCATAGACTTACAGCTATGATTGATTATGTGCTTTGCAAATTATGCTTCACCTGTCTTTGGTGGGACTCTGTTTTTGTTATGGATTATTTCATGAATTCTTAAAGTTAATCATGGAAAAATTGTGAAGAAGTTGATTCCACCATAAGTAATAAGCAATTAGCAGTTTGTATGCCATGTACTTTCTACTTGGACAAAAGCTGGGGTGACTGGATCCTAATTTATCATATGGATTTATGATGCCTTTTCATGCAGGCCTTAATGTATATATTCTATTTTTACTATCAATCACATTTCTATTTGTATTATTATACTTTAAAGAGCTATTCATATAAAGAGATTCAATCCACAATCATACAGAAAATCTACATCTTGACAATGTATTGTAGCGCGATCCAAGAGGTTGAGATGAGTTTCTAAATGTATTAGAGGTCTTTTCCAGAAAAATTTTCTTAAATATGGACTTTGGAAGCCTTAAGCTCTTTAAGACTTTCCAAAATAAACAAACGGCTGCCTGGAGTTTCGTAGAAATGGATACAGTATTGGATATAGGTATGATATCACATACAGATACACAGATGGTTCAAATTTTCAAGATATACATATAACTACATTCAAATAATACATCGAAGGGTATGGAAAGAACATAATTTAAAATGTTTTGGTTTTTACTTATTAGGGGATAAGACCTAGGGCTCTAGGAAAATTCACCGCCAGCAATTCACTGACGGAAGATTCACTGTCAACAATTCACCGCTACCAGCAATTCACTGCCATGGAAAATTAACCGCCAAAAAATCATGCAATTAATTTTTCTTGCGGTGAATTGTCACGACGGTGAATTGTTATGGCGGTGAATTTTCACGCGATGAATTGTTGGCAGTGAATTTTCCGTCGGTGAATTGCTGGCAGTGAATTTGCCGTATGCCAGACCTAGCATCTGCACACCCTATTTACATGCACTTCAAGCTCTTACCCTATCTATGTGCACTTTAAGCTCTTAAAAGTGTATACTGGAGTTTCCTAAAAATTTCAAGACATAAGGTGACTTAAGAACTTAAACCTATTGTTTGGGCTTGTAGATAGTAACAATGACAGCAGGATGAGTATCAAAAACAATGACAGCAAGATGAGTCATTACATGGGAAGTCCTTAAATGGTCATTTCAAAGTCAAAAAGGAGCCAGACAAATGTAGTTTAGAGGTGAAGGGGTTGAATAATAAAATATTGCAGCTTTCGCATTTAAATAGCCTGATGAGGATTTTAGAGTAGTATTAAATATTGGTAAGAGAAATTATTTAGGATTTGAAGCACCCGCGGACGGACGTATTATGACACTCTCTGCTTTCAGGATGGATCATTAAAAATATTATTTGCAGTTTAGTTGCAAATTTATTGTTTTTTGGAAAAGCTTTTCAAAGATTTTGCTTTAATGAAGTGGTCAATCTTGCTTGAGACAGAACGTTTCTAGATCTTAGTGGTGTGGAATGCTTGGTAGCCCAAACGAGGATTACTTCTTTCATTCAAATTTCTGTTTGGTTCTTGTTTTCACATTTCATGGTTTTTGCAAACCAGAAACAAATATTTTTCAAAAATTGTTGGAGATCTAAGCATGTGTAACAGAAAATGGAAAATGAAGTAGACGAACAGATTACATATTTTTCAAATCTGTTTCCTCCAGAAGAGTGGAGTCAATTCGAATGGTCACGTGCGTAATGCAGGGTGGAATGTGAATTCCTGGGACTCGGATATCGTGATGCTCACTTGGTAAGAGGAATTCCAATATTCATAATATTGGAACTCCGTCAGGAAATTCAAATGCTAGTTTGTATCTATAGACTGACAGCAGTAAAATGATCTTCTGAAGAAGATGCTGGAAACCTTAGTTGAAGCTCAAGGGAAGCTCATATGGTGATGACAGTAATTCAAAGAACAAGTGATTCAGATCTGGCTCTGCCGTCGCCTCATATCCGTAGACAATTGCAGAACAGATCTGGCTTTCAAAACACTCATGGAAATATTATTAACCGTTTTTTAATTAATGGATTTTCTGGTAAACTCTTGAAAAGTTTACGGTTGATTGTGTTTTTGAATTGGCATGTAATAGGGTTTGGCAAATTATTTCTAATCTGAATTCTGTTAAAATTAAGTTCAACAAACAGTTATAAATATTCATAAAAACTGCGTTATATGTACGTACATACAAATTTATTCTTTTCATGTCTAAATACTGTTCTACCTAGTTTATGTACAACATAATAAATTTCTTTAGTTTGTCAATTTTGTAACATCCAAAATTACAAATTTTAGAGTTTAAACTTTAACTATTTACAAATTGTAAATTTACAGAGATTTGTGTCATGATCTTCCCAATAAAAATTTCTAGTTTGTCAATTATTGAGTATAGCGAATTTAGTGATTTGTCAAGCCATGACTGATTTCAGGCCATTTAAGCCCAGCGCTAACCACTTCACTGTGACATTCAAACCTAGATCTGAGATTCCAGTTTTCTCCCAGCTGTCTGAGAGCATCAGTAGGCAAATAACAGTTGGTACAGCGGCTAGGACACGATTTTCTCTTGCCATTCCATCACACATATGCCTAGGCGAGTGAGGACATTCATATTTTTCACCAGGTCGGGGGTATTACAAATCCCTTGCGCTTTGATTTATTCTTCAATGGCTGTAATTACAATATTTGTTCTTCTGTATGACTGTTGTGTATATAATTTCCCTCTTATTTTCAACTGGACATATGAACTTAAGGTCAGGAGGGAGACATAAGTAAATTTCCAATACTACAATTTGTCCAGCTGTCTATACCTACAAATACACAAAGATGCAAATATTATTTATGTTACAGATTCTATTGATATTTTCCTTCAATTTTGTCTATACAAGTTTGTCCAAATACATACAGTTCCCTATGCAAAATCAAGAGTCAACTTTTATCAAATTTGCCAAAAAAAATCTTGCATTGTTTTGGGGGTCAACATTCAATTTTAATCCAATTTTGGGGGTTTGTAAGACACAATTCAAATGCCTCTTTGTGTGTCCATCATAGATCTGAAAATTGACTTAATAACTCTACATAATTTCCACATATTGAAAATCAAAGTACAACAATTTCTCCAATGTAAAAATTTATGGCAAATAGTAAATGGACAACAAATAAAATTTACAAGAGTAATTAACAATTTACTTATCAAAACAAGTTAGATGGGGCAATCAGCATAATTGGTCTCCATGTGTCCAACAACTTGCAATTTCACCTTGTTAATTGTAAAACTTCTAAGCAAATGTGGGACAAATTTAATGACTTATCTGATATAGTTAATGAATTCAAAATACTTCAATTGGATACTAAATTAACAACATTGTCTATTGATGCATTTCCTTCTATTGAAGATTTCTTGGTCAAGTTTAAGTCTCTGTACTCTCAACATTAGGGTTGTGGTAAAACAAAAATAGACAAAGAGTGCGTCTTCTTGGTTTTGTTAAAGTTAAAAGGCCCTTATCAGGTCTTTGCTTCTACCTTCTAGTCTAACATGGATGCTCTTGGAACAATGTTTTCAATACCTACTTTTGAATAGTTTTGTGATAGACTTGAACATGAGAACAATCTAAGTTAATCTCCATGGATATTATCACCTCTTAAAAAATTCAAGGACTAGTCAACCAATCATCTAAGGGAAAAGGTAAAAAGTCTTCAAACAAACCTAAGGAAAAATCAGCTTTGAGAAGTGATAAATCATCTAAGCAAAAGAACAAAATTGGCATAAGACACATCTTCTTCACAATCAAGAAATAATACTTCCAAGTCAAAGAAGAAATGAAAAGGACCATAATACTTTTACAGATTACAATATCATGACATTGAGTCTTCTCATCAAAGGATTTTACTTTGAAAGAGGCCATGAAAAAACATAACATTGATAGTCCACATTGATATTTTTAAACCTAGTAAGGGATACACACTTACAGCTAGAGGTTTGGATTCATCCACATACAATTGGATAGTTGACTTAAGAGCCTCATTTCTCATGGATCACTCACATGATCTTCTTGAGTTTCTTTCTAACAACCTACTTATCATATTGCAGTGGGAAAACCTATACAACTTTTAGTTTTGTTTCACGTATAGTATAGTTGACAAAGGGTCGTATTGAGAATGTTCTCTATGTTCTTAAGATTTTAGCTAATCTTCTATGTATTTACCAAATGTTTCATACTAGTGATGGCAAGACAATTGAGTTTTCACCACATGATGTAATTATTCAAGAACTACATCATCCTAAGAGAATTGTTGCTTTAGGTAGAGATGATCATGGATCTCAATGTCGTTTCATGGGTTTGAGTTATCTTGTGGTGCATCACACATTGCCTATGCTAACTCTTTGAACAAACTTTGGCATGAGAGGTTTGAACACCTCAATTACATGTACCTTTAATAGTTGAGTACACAAAATATGATACTTGGAATTCCTAAGGTTTCACGCACAAAGAACATTTGTCAAGTTTTTGTTATTCAAAAAAGTCATCAAAAACCCTTTCCAAAGGGCAAGGCCCATTGTGCTACTACCTTAATTGAGTTGGTTCATAGTGACCTCATGTCATTTCCAACTCCTTTTTTAGGAGCAAAGTGTGTACTCACCTCCGTTGATGATTTCTCTCATCACACATGGGTGTACTTTCTCAAGTATGAGATTGATGCCTTCACCACTTCACAACTTTCATGGTGTTCATGGAAAAGCAATCAAGTTCCTCTATTTGATGGATACTCACAAATAATAGGGGAGAATATGTGAACTAGACCTTTCAAGACTATTGCATTTAGAACTATATTCAACATTAATATTTGGTTCCCTATACTCGTCAACGAAATGGTGCTTCTAAAAGAAAGAGCATACCATTAAGAGAGATGAAAATTTGTATGCTTCAGTCTATGTCTATGGTGCCATCATTTTGGGCTAAACTAATCAATATGCCAACTATGTTCAAAATTGCGCTCCCTACAAGCCGATTCAAAATATTTTTCAAGAGGAGGCTTGGTCCAAAATTAAGCTTGATGTTTCTTCTTCAAGGTATTTGGTAGTGAGGCTTGGGCATTCATACCAGATGGTTGGCATAAGGAAATGGAGAAGAAGAGTCACCCGCACATCTCTATTGGATCTTATGAGGATGTAAAATTGTATATGTTGTTTGATCCTATTACTAAAGATGTCTACTATTGCAAAGATATATAGTTTGATGAATTTTTCACACAAATGGATCCTCCATATACTTCTTCCTCACAACCTACTATACCTTCTTCATCTCATGAGGATACCTTTACATTAGAGGACACTTCAGATGATGATCCTAGTCCACCAACTTGACCACCTGCACCACCACTTCTACCTCCTATCACTCATATTTTGCAAAGTGGGCATGTGGTACTATTCAAGAGGATGGTCCTTGAGTTGGTGATCCTATGAACTTTCATTACTAGCATTAGTCTTTTGGGTCATGCTATATACTGAGATTCACAAACTTTTTCAGAGGGTTCTAGAATTCTAGAGTGGGATTCTACTATGGTAGAGTTGTATTCTTAATTGATGAATAATACATGGGATTTAATTTCTCTTCCTAAGGGAAGAAATGTGGTTTAGTGCAAGTGGGTGCACTGCACCAAGTATGTTGTTAATAGTTCTATTGAGAGATACAAGGAATATCTTGTAGCTAAGGGTTTTTCATAGGTCGAGGGTATTGACTACTTAGAGACATTTACCCCTATAGCTAAGATGGATTTTGTTCACCTTGTTAAGGGAATAAATGTAGTTTAGTGCAAGTGGGTGCACCACACCAAGTATGTAGCTGATAGTTCCATTGAGAGATACAAGGCACATCTTGTAGCTTAGGGTTTTTCATAGGTTGAGGGTATTGAATACTCAAAGACATTTACCCCTATAGCCAAGATGGATTTTGTTCACCTTGTTCTTTTTATTATAGAATCTCAAAGATGGCTTGTGTATCAGATCGAATGTGAAGAGTGCTCTTTACATGGCGATCTCCATGAGGAGATCTACATGGAGTGGCCTTGAATTTTTATTTGATATCTTCACTTGTGTGTAGGTTGTATATCATACTTTAAATGGTCTTAAACAAGCCTCTAGAGTTTGGTATGAGAAGTTTGGTGGTTTCTTACTTGCATGCATTTCACTTGTTGCTACTCTAATCACACCGTGCATATATAGAGACATGAAGATGATCTTTTAATATTGGTCTTATATTTTGATGACTTGATTCTTACTAATTGTTCTTGTAGACACCTAAATTTGTGCACACCCTAACCACACTTGATTTTAACGTATCATAAGTCATTTAATTAATTTCACCTTAACCTTTATCTTCCACTTTAACTAAATAAATATTTATTATGTATTTATTTAATTTATCCTTCAATTTTATCCCCCACTTTAATTAATGTCTAGCTTTATCCCTAACATCTTTCAACTAAATTAATTAATTAATTAATTTAGGCTAATTAATACTCTCCACCTATTTTTCAATATTTAATTCCATTTTATCCCTCAATTCTTATCCATTTAATCCTAACCATTGGACTCATTCACATGGATCATAATCTAAACTTGCCAAAAGTCAAACTAACTTTGCATCATATCTATCCATTTCATACTAAACCTCCAAATCTTAGCCATTCACATAAGATTTGTCCTAATGTTAATCCTAAACATAATCCTTATCCTTCACATGACACTTGTCACATGACTACAAATTTGATATGAACCCTAATCCTTAGTCAATCCTAGTCATCCATCAACCAATCCATCTTGTCCCTTGATTCCCTTTTTGGAAATTCTATAAATTACAGGTCTTTTATCCCATTTGCATACCCACTTTCATTATGTCCTTACATTGTTCAAGTTTCTATTATATCTATTTCTTCCATAGCCTTATGTTGTTGAATTTTCTATTTCATCTCCATTCTATCTTTATGTTATTCATTTGATCTAGCATTATATCAATTCTATTATCATGTTGTTGGTTTACATCAAAATAGTAAATCAAATGTCCATCTAAGGTGCACCCTACTTCAACTCAATTTAAGGAGAAAGAAAGGTTTTAGGTGAAGGTATTGTGTGTGTATTTACCTTCAATCTTTTGTTTTCTTCATTTTTGCACACTTAGTGGGACTCCCATTCTTGTTTAATCTTTGATGTTAAAGTTTTTGCTGACCTCATCTTGCTATTTTTCATTTTGTTCTGCAAAAAAAAGGAGGCTAACTCTTGCAGGCAAAGTTGAAGGCAAAACCCTAGTTTTTAAATATTTTATCTTATCTTTCAAATGGCTAGGAATTTTTCTACAATTTTTTAATTGTAGGTGTTGGATCATCTAAAAAAGCTCTAGTAAACAAATTTGGATTTTGTCATCAATATTTGATGGGTTATGATGGTTTTTTTCATAAATCTATTTTTTGGGTTGCAAATCAACATTTTTTTCTAACATTTTTAAATTTCTAGAAAACACTTTAAAGTTTAATAGGTCTATTATTTGTATTTTTATTTTTTAGATCAAAACAGTGACAAATGTTGGGAATAGGATGCCATTTAATTGCAATCCTAAACATTATTTATTTCATGTATCAACTAAGTCCTTGGAATGTGCTCATCAACACTAGGATTATGAAGAGATTAATATTTGATGAAATAATCATGTTAATTGACATTTGTAATTAATTCTAAATGTCAGGAGCATGTGAGGGTGTCCATTATGAGTTCCTAAATAATAGGGGCACATGGGGCACCCACATGGTAGGTGACACTCACCTTGAGTTAAGTTATCTATTTAGAGTAAGAGATAACACTTTTGAATGCATGTAAAGATCCTAGGAGTTAGGGTTTGATGTTTGCATGCATGAAGTTTAGTTTAGTTTAGTTCAATTCAGTTCAGTTTAGAATCAATTTAATTTAGTTTAGTTTAGTTTAGTTCAATTATGGTTAAGTTATCTTCAGTTAGTTTTAGTTGAATGCTAGCTGACTTCAGTTAACTTGGAATGCATGGCTAATGACTTGAGTTGCATGACAAATAATAGGGACTACCTTCAGTTAATAGGAGATGACCATTCTTGCATGAATGGTGTTGAGAAATGTTTTAGTTAACAAGAAATGATTTGGACCCAACTTGGGCGCCCAAGTTGGCTTCTTGGAATGAATTCCTTTGCATGTTGAGATATTTTAGAAGGCTCAATTAAGTGGGACCACTCTTGGGTGCCTAATTTGAGGATAGAGCTTTGAAGATATTTGCATAATAGAGGTTGAGTTGCTACTTCAATTTGGGATGCCCAAATGCATGAAGATGAGGATTTGACATTGTTCTTCATGGCATAACTCTATTTGCATGAGATAGGCATGCCTTTTAGGGATAGGGCTTGAGCATTGTAATTGTAACTCATGTTGAGTTTACAAAGCTGATTAAAGCCTATTTATCTCAAGCAAGTTGAAGAGAGTTATTATCAGTTTTATTGCAGGTTGTGAAGAAGTTTTGGTGAAGGAAAAAGAGGTATTCTCAAGCAAGAATTGGAGCTATTGTAATCTACTTCAAAGATTGAAAATAGATCAATTCTTCTTGGAGTTTTTTCCTGAAAGGGTTTCTCCATGGTATATGATTGTGTAATCTTTCTAATATCCTATCTACTTCTTCTATCAACTTCTGTCTACATTACACAAATAATAAAATGGATTAATCAGATAATCACCCACAAAGAATATGTAACAAAGGAAAAAACATATTTAGATCAACAATATTAAAGTTTTACAAAGTATTCAACAAAGAAAAAACCTCAATTTTCAACATTTGGTATCAGAGTTGAGGTTGTGTAGAGTATTGGGATGCCTTTCTCTTAAAAGATTGGAGGTTTTTTGGGTTAGTGGGAGCTTTTACTATTTTTGTTATTGCTGATTTTGGAAAATAAGTTTGTTACAAGAGGTATATATTCTTGCTTTAGAGTATTTTTATCATGTGTCATTGAGAGCTTGGATTCACAGGTTTGGTGTGAGCTTATGATAGAAATGTGGTTTTGATTATGTGCATCATGATGCCATGGGATTGCTCAGTATCATGGTTCAATGGGAGCATTTGACAATGAAGTGGATTCTTGGATGTAGGATGGTTTTGTTATTATGTCATGGTATACTCTTGATTAGTGGTTGAGAGTTGTGGTATGGTACATGTTATGATAATTTTGATCATGATGAAATGTTTGAAATTCCATATGCTTTTGACAGTGATGGTTTGATGTTTATCTTGTTGCCATGTATAGCTCGGTGCCATAGTTGAGTGGGAGCTTTGGTTGGATATAGTGATCTTCATGAAGAGGATGGTAGTCATGATGCCATGTGTAACTCGGTACCATAGTTCAGTGGGAGTTGTTGGCAGTGGCATGGATGCATCATTGGTAATGTTATCTTCATGTGATTGGGGATATGGTTTTTTATTGGTTTAGAGTGGTTGCTATTATGTCATGGTTTACTCTTGATATGCATTTAGAGTTTGGCATATTACATGTTCTCTTGACACCAAGATGTATGTTATGGTGCATGTGATATCCTAAGAGGAGATGGTTAGATCATGGATGTCATGTTTATGTTCAACATTGCATCTTTGACATTGATCTTGTGTAGTTCTCTTAAGTATTGGGTACATTAATCATTTACTTGATTACTTCATGAAAGTGTTGTGTTGCATTTGGAGTTGATTGGTTGGTTATAGCTCCTCATGGATACTTGGACAAATAGGTGAGGCTTGAAGTTCTCTTATAGTTAGAGACATGTGTTAGAATGGATACAAGCAAGAAAATCTTTTTCAACAAAATAGACTGAGGAGCCTACAACTTGGTTGAATGTGAGTTCAACACACTCGGTGGTTACACGTGCCTTCGAAAAGGTAGTTTGGTTATAGAGACTTGGGAAAGGTATTGATTTTAATTGCAATTAAAACTTGAATGTGATAGTCAAAGTGCTATGTGTTTAGCCAAAAAATCCTATGTATCATGCTCATACTAAGCATGTTGATATTCAATATCACTTTGTGCGAGAAATGGTTGGAAGTGGGAAGGTATTAATTGAGAAAGTTGAAACTTTAATTAATGTTACAAATTATCTTATGAAACCAGTTCCTACAAATAAGTTCTCTTGGTTTTAATCATTTACTTGGAGCTTCATGATTATGTAGGATGCATTTGAAGTTACCACGGATTGATTAGTTGGTGTAAGAAGGCTATTGGCCTTGAGTCCTGTACTTGATTTAAAATTATTATTCCTTGTTGAGAATAATTGCAATGTATAATGTCAAGTGGGAGAATGTTGGGAATAGGATGCCATTTAATTGCAATCCTAAGCATTATTTATTTCATGTATCTCCTAAGTCTTTGGAATGTGTTCATCAACACTAGGATTAGAAAGTGATTAATATTTGATGAAATAATCATGTTAATTGACATTTGTAATTAATTCTAAATGTTAGGAGCATGTGAGAGCATCCATTATGAGTTCCTAAATAATAGGGGCACATGGGGCACGCACATGGTAGGTGATTCTCACCTTGAGTTTAGTTAGCTATTCAAAGTAAGAGATAACACTTCTGAATGCATGTAAAGATCCTAGGATTTAGGGTTTGATGTTTGCATGCATGAAGTTCAGTTTAGTTCAATTCAGATTAGTTTAGTTCAGTTTAGTTCAGTTTAGAATCAATTTAATTTAGTTTAGTTTAGTTTAGTTTAGTTCAATTATGGTTAAGTTATCTTTAGTTAGTTTTAGTTGAATGCTAGCTGACTTCAGTTAACTTGGAATGCATGGTTAATGACTTGAGTTGCACATGACAGATAATAGGGACTACCTTCAGTTAATAGGGGATGACCATTCTTGCATGAATGGTGTTGAGAAATGTTTCAGTTAACAAGAAATGACTTGGACCCAACTTGGGCACCTAAGTTGGCTTCTTGGAATTAACTCCTTTGCATGTTGAGATATTTCATAAGGCTCAGTTAAGTGGGACCACTCTTGGGCACCTAATTTGAGGATAGAGCCTTGAAGATATTTACAAAATAGAGGTTGAGTTGCTACTTCAGTTTGGGACACCCAAATGCATGAAGATGAGAATTTGACATTGTTCTATGAGCATTGTAATTGTAACTCATGTTGAGTTTACAAAGCTAATTAAAGAGTATTTATCTCAAGCAAGTTGAAGAGAGTTATTATCAGTTTTATTGCAAGTTGTGAAGAAGTTTTGGTGAAGGAAAAAAAGTCTTTTTCAAGCAAAAACTGGAGCTATTGTAATCTACTTTAGAGATTTAATAATAGATTAATTCTTGCTGGAGTTTTTTCCCGAAAGGGTTTCTCCACAGTATATGCTTGTGTAATCTTTATAATATCCTGTCTACTTCTTCTATCAACTTCTGTCTACATTCTACAAATAGTAAAATGGATTAATCAAATAATCACCCACAAAGAATCTGTAACAAAGGAAAAAGCATATTTAGATCAACAATATTAAAGTTTTACAAAGTGTCAAGCAAAGAAAACACCTCAATTTTCAACAACAAAATGTTTAGATATTTATCAATTAGGTATTTTTCTTAAATCTACTTTTTAAGGAAAAAATTAAGGATTTTTTTAGATATTTTTATATTTTTTGAAAGCTAGACCAAAAATTTAATAGGGGTTTCTTAATACTTTTATTTTTGGGGCTGAAAATATTACAAAATAATCAGATCTTGTTGACTATATGAAAAATAAAAAAAAGTCTAAAATTGCAAGCTTGTGATGAGAGTATTTTTTTTATATTTATTTTGTTGTATCATAAAATCACTTTTTGATCTTTGTAAGGGTTTTATTATCATTTCTAATCTATTCTTGTAGGCATATTAATTAGTCCAAGACATTCTTTGTGAAACTACTAACATATTGGTGTGTAGCTATGTTTGTCCAAGGCATTATCATTTGACTAGTCTTAGTTGCATGCTTCTTTTATAGAAGTTAATGAACTTTGTTTGTTATGTATTTGGGTGAGTGGTATTTGTGCTCTCCTCTTACACCTTTGTGTGATATTGACGACCAAAAACATCACTTATGCTATTTTCCTTTCATTTCATTGTTACCCCAATGAACACAAATTGTGTATGCACTCTCCTTGCACTTTATGCGATATTGAGTGACCAAAAACACTTGGATAGTTATTTTAAGGGGGGATGCCTATGGATTTCATCACCTTAAGGGACAAACTCAACTCCCATGTAACAAAAGAGTAAAAAGAGCAGAGGATCAAATCGAAAGACACCCCTCTTGGAAGTGGAGTTTTGTCAATTTGGATTAAGCCTCCAATCAATTTATACCTTGGAGAAGTGAAGGTGAAGAGTGGTGTTTATGCTCTCCTCTTGAATTTTTGGAATTATTCCCTTTAATCTATGGATTGGTCCTCACATATCCTTGAGGTATTTAGATGACTCACTAACAATCTTGTTCATCCTAGCTTATGAATTTTTTGTCATTGCTTAGTCTGGTGCAAGATACAATTGTTGAATGCACAAGACAACTGAGAGGGGGGGTGAATCAGCTGTACCTTAAAAACTTCAAAAACTCTCATTAACATTCAGATCATCATTCATTCATTAAACCCTTAATCTATTATGATGAATTAGCATGAAAAACAAATAACAAAAATTGAAACAACTTAACACCATGTACACAAGAGAACAACAAATTTACATGGAAAACCCAAGAAGGGAAAAACCACAGTGAGGATTAGCTTACAAATAAAGTAATATCAACACCGATTACAGTATGGCTCATTGTTGGAGGGATTACTGCCCAAAGAAGAAAGGCACACTTCCAAAATAGAAAAGAAGATAGAAAGGGAAGGTTACACATAGAACAAGATTAGAGAATCCACCACATTATCTCTAACACCTTTGCAACCTATTTGAATGATTGCAATCACCTTCTACTCACTACATCTAGTAATCTAACACATGAAATATTGCACTACACTTCTCAATTTCACACTCTACAACTCTGTAATTTGCATCATTCACATCATCCACATCTGTATCATCATCTCTCAACAACTCAATGCATACTTATACTATCCTCAACCGTGAAACCTTTCTCCATGGTTGACTATGCACCTCAAACATGAAAATTCAAATTAGGTCTACACCCAAACATTCCCATGATGGAAAGGAATGAAGGCGAACCACAAAATTACTTATTTGGGACCAGAATCGATCCTTACATTCTTCATCATGCTTCCACAATCCACTAAGCACCTTCACATGTAGTGTAAACACCAGTTCGGTCGTTACCCATGTAAACACCATTAAACCTTTAAGTACACGCTTCCTTTGATCCATCGATAACTCGCAGGAAACAAATATCACCTGAACATGAACTAGAATATTCCAAAAACACCCTGAAATCCAACAAACTCCCTTGCAACAACTTTCACTTGAAGATTATGTACACCTAGTACACCTCGACTACTCTACCATACACTATGACTCATAAGATGATCTTTCGAAGAAACAAACCTTAAACCATCTTGAGAGAAGAAATATTCCATTAACATCAACACTCATTTAGATCTATAAGACTTGAGAAATAACTACAGAGAAATGCAGAGCAAAGAAATTTCTCCCAAACACCTCTACAATACCCAGTTCACACACTGGTGAACAAAATTTCATTTGCACAACAATCCAACACACCAAATTATGGATATAACACCTCATAACATCTCTCATCAACATATTCAAAACACATAAGTAGATCTTCAAACTAGAAGAAATGCGGAGCACCACAAGAGTAGCTTTATAACCTAAAATACCACTACAACATTCTATTTCCTCTTTTTATCAAATTTTCTCTAAAGCACTTGGAAACCAAGCACCAAAGACACATCCTCATCACCTTCTTCATCAACACATCCATAGCTAGAAGCTTATCAAATCAATACTAGAGGTTGACACTAGTAACCTTACTAATAATGACATAATGCATCTAATCAAAGTATGGATAACACCAACTGCTCATACTCTTGCAACAATTTCTTCAACCATGAACATCAATGAAAACATAGACTTGTTGACATCAATGACAACACTAACTACTCATACTTTCAACAATCTCCCCCCTTGTCATTAATGTAAACACATGATGTGAAAACCCATCAAATACACAACTCTTGATACCAACATACTGTAAATCTTCATATTACTTCTCCCTCTTACAACTAACTTATTACTTTCTCTACTAACTTTATCTCCCCCTTTGTAGCTTGACTCTTTCACATAACTCTCTCTCCAATAACTTGTTCTTTTTCACATGACTCTCTCTCACCCCCTTTGACATCAATGACAAAGGACAACATATTTGTACCATTTATTCTTCCTCTTTGATATTCGACAAAATTCTTACTACTAATATGCAACTTTCCTTTACTGCCCAATATGTTAGAGTAAATGTATGTACTTCCACAACTCCATGAATCACCTACAACAATAAACCTATCACACTATGAATAAATAAACAAGATATGATTTCCCAACAACTCAAATCTGATGAAAACACCAATTTGCATTATGTGAACAACCGTCACATTGAATATGTTGCTGTAGAGAATGAAAAACAATTACAATGAATCAATCCTTATGAAAAGGATGAAAGCTAACCCTAGACTAGGGTTAGATTAGAACATGACAAACATCCTCATAAGAATGAATGAGACAACATGTTCTAATATTAGAGGCTTTAATCATGGAAAAAACAACTAATTAATTAAAGAAAATAATAAAATGAAAGCACTCCTAAGTTTAGCTTAAGTGTAATAAAGCATAAAGCGACCCAATTAATTAATGATTAATTAATTAATTAGGTGATGACTTTATTACTCTAACAACCCCTCTTAATATGAACTAGGGAGAAACAAAACTATGATAAAGAAATACGTGAATGGATGCATGAATGGGTCCCTCTCTAATGGCTAATGAGGTACCCATTTACATAAAAACTTCTATCACATAAGTACATATACAATGGTCTCCATAGGAGAGATAAAAAGAGACTAGAAGGCCCCCCCACAATGAAGAAACTCTTGTTGTAATGGTGGATTCCTGATGTAGAATCCAGAAAGAGATCTTGAAGCAAAAAATAACATTTCTCCCCTTGGGAAGAAATGGATCCAAAGGACGATGTCAAAGAAACCCTGTGAAGAGTGATGAACCAATATGTCTCAAGATATGTGCCATGATAGGATATTGAAGAATCTTTATGTCTAAACTAAAATAAATGATGCCAAATCCAAACTGATGTGAAGACTCCTAAAATACAACCTTTGAATGCACTGATAATGGTGGGCGTATAGTGATAATCTAATTATCAAGATAGAGGATATGCATGTCTTCAATATAATCCTCAAGATCTGAAGTGTGAGACTCAACAACCAATGATGTGTTTGCAAGATAAGAATCCCATGATTTTGAACTGAATCCATAGGGGCCAATGTGGTGATATTGATGTAATCAGGAACAACGAATAATGCATGTGTAATCTCAGTCTAAAGAGTAGGAACTAGGAGACAACCCTCTGATCCATCAGAATGTGCAAGACCTGTTAGAAACTCCAGGTCCTCTAATGTAGCATCATCAATGGGTATACAATTTGTAGTATCCATGGGTAAGAGACAATCTGAAGCAAGATTCTCTGGGTATGGAGAGAGAATGGGGTCTCCATGGATCTCCCAAAGATGAGTCCAAAGTGTGTGGGGACAATCAATGTTTGATACAACACACATAGTGTCAAAATCGACACTAGAAGATATAAGTCCCACTAAATGATCTCTAATGATATCCCAAGCTATTTTCTCCCTAGTGTGTTTGGTTCAGGTATGAGGTCATATAAATGAGGCAAAATATTAAGCCACCTACAATGTGTAAGTATGCACTTTTCCCATAACTCATAATTATCCCGTTCTAGGATTACAACTGAAGGGTGAGTAGAAAAACCCATGAGTAGTCTTCAAATGAACAAATCTGAGAAAATTGACTTTACTACATGAAAATAATTTCATGTGAAATAGAGCCAAATGATGCAAACAGAGCATTCCCAAATGCCAAAACGTCCAATTACTTAAGCAAATTATGTAAACACCAAAAGCTGAATAAAATGTACCTAGGGAAGTTTTTTGGGAAAATAAGTCTGATCACTGTGTAGAGCACTGAACCAACTTTCCAGTGCCGCAAGAATCGTGAAAAACCAATACTCAAGTCAAAAGATATGCCCCTAGAAGCGAAAACTCATGATCTAACTTCAAGGGCTAATAACTCGGTCAAAACATAATTAGTTAAAGAGCTATTTTATTTACTTTTAGGATTATTTTAACTTATTTTATTTGCACTTATCAAGTGTTATTTTTGAAAAAATCTTTTCTGAGATTTACAAATACATTGTTCAATGTATTTGTAAATCTCAGAAAAGATTTTTTCAAAAATAACACTTGATAAGTGCAAATAAAATAAGTTAAAATAATCCTAAAAGTAAATAAAACAACTCTTTAACTAATTATGTTTTACAAAATAATATTTTAAATAATTTAAATAAAATAAAATAAAAATAATATAAGTATAGACATGTTGAGGTTTTATAATATTATTATATACTATAATATAATATTTTAATCATATTATACTATAATAAAATATTTTAATAATTAGTTTTAAATCTAGGATAAAAAATATATTTGTAAATTTCATATTAAACATTTGATAAATACAAATAAAATAACTTAAATTATTCTAAAAATAAATCAAATAACTCTTTCACAAATTAATTTTTTATAAAGTAATTTTTAAATAATTTAAAATAAAATAAGCTAAAAATTTATTTACTATCTTACGTGTTTCCATTGTTAAACTTTTAACTTAAATTCTAGAAACACATACCAATAAATTTTAAATTTTAATAGTGACCTACTTTAATATTTTTTTTCCTAACCCTAAAAACTACAAACATGTTCATTAAAGCTCCATACGAGCAGTGAGAGCTTGATTTGAATGAATTAATATTCATCATAACTGGGCAAAGATTGCATGGAGTATTGTACACATACAACACTAACAAACCATTCGTAGCAGGTATGTTAGGCATGGCAAGCCATTGGAGGCCCATCGATGCCCATCGGTGCAAATTGTCACCTGTATAAAGATTGCCAAAAATGATATATACATCCAAAAAAAAGGTACAAAAATTGAGGCATTCGTATGGATCCGTACAGCTGTACGGATTTTCCTGGTAGCTTTTTTTGAAATTCCCCAAAAAATTAAAAAATCAATTTTCAGCAAGCCCTATTATATTTTATATGAAAATAGGGTTTTTTGGGCCTTCTAAGCGCACCCATGAGGTTCGTTTTACACCAGCATGCACTGTTTGAGAGATCAAGGTAAACATTTCTCAAAAAATGATGGAAAACCCCTCTGATCTGGCAAAAAATTGTCGTAGCTTTAAACCCTCACAAATTTGACAAAGAGAGGCCTTTTTTGACAAAACGAAAGGAAAACTTGACTGTTCTAGTAGCTCTGGACTTAATGAAAATGTCAAACTCACTCCATGATTCACGGATCCTAATGCATGAGTTGGTTTCTTCAAAATAAGCAGATAAGGCGACTGCAGATTTGGTGCTCTGGTACCATGTTAGAGTAAATGTATGTACTCCCATGGCTCCATGAATCACTTGCAACAATAAAGGGTGATCCCACAATACTATTTGACAATTTTTGGCCAAATTGGACATTGAAATAATTTTTTCTAACTAAATCTTCACTTTCAGGCACCTATAGCGGCTAAACCATGAGGAATTTGAAGATGATGCAAACTAGTGATTTGTGACATTTTGTCTGTAGATTCTAAATATATTTTTTTTCAAAATTTTGGAATTAGATTGCACTTCTTTTTCCATCTCCTTTGAAAACTAGTTTTTTTTTAGAAAACAACATTTTTAAGGAGTGACTCTCATATATAACACAACTTTTTTTCCATGAAGGATAAAATTCTAATTCTTTCAAATTTAGATTTGTAACTCCAATATCTAGTGCTTCCAATTGGTTAGATAGTGTTTTATTGAATATTTTCCTTAATCAAGTTTCAAAGTCAAACCAATTACAATTTAGACATAGGTGGATTATGTGTAACTCTTTTGTTTAATAAAACTAAAAAAAATACATAATAAAACCAAAACATATTAAAATTATAGTCATTGGATAGATTGTTCCAAGGACTACTTGATTCCAGTTGGGTTTGTGAAGTCTCCTCCATTTTCATCCTCAACCCAAGCTTCGAAGGGAAAAAAATTTGGGTTTGATGCCAGAGAGTAGGAAGGTGGGAAAAGGGGGGTTTGAGCGAACCCCCTTTCAAAAGGGGTTTTCCTTGTATTTTTTGGCGGGAATGGTGGGGCATTTCATTAAATGGGTTTGTGTGAACCTAGGTTCTAGCGAACCCTCTTTTGGTTCGTTTGAACCAAAATAGTTCACTCGAACCCCAAAAATGATTTTTTTTGCCATGGGGTCAATTTTTTCAACTTTCCCTTCCTCACTCCAATTGTAAACCACTTTTGTGGGTTTACCCTAAACCTATGAGACTATGAAGAAATAAGCAAGATATGATTGCCCAACAACTTAGATCTAATGAAAACACCAATTTGCATTATGTGAGCAACTGTCGCATTGAATATGTTACCATAGAGAATGAAAAACAATTACAATGAATCAATCCTTATGAAAAGGATGAAAGCTAACCCTAGATTAGGGTTAGATTAGAACATGAAAAGTGTCCTCATATAAATGAATGAGACAACATGTTCTAATATTAGAAGCTTTAATCATGCAAAAAGCAACTAATTAATTAAATTAAATAATGAAATAAAATCACTCCTAAGTTTAGTTTAAGTGTAATAAAGCATAAAGTGACCTGATTAATTAATTAATTAGGTGATGACTTTATTACTCTAGCACAATATACTCCCCCTTAGGAGCACATGCCAAATTGCACCAAATCAACAACCACTGCTCAATGACAACACACACTCTTTTGTCTGCAACAACTAGCAATGCCACTACCTACTCCCCCTAAGAGGTAGCCACCAACATCGGTCCAACCAAAGAATGAATCTTGGAATCCACTGGATCGATGCATCTCTTTATGTATCTAGTTCAATGGAGGGGCAATAACCCCCAACTTCTCTCAAAGTTACTCAAAAATATCCTTAGGAAGAGCCTTGGTGAATATGCAAAAATCTAATCCTTTGTAGGCACATATTATAGCTTCACTTCATTCTCCACAACTTTATCTCTCAAAAAGTGATATCTAATTGAAATATGTTTTGTCCTTGAATGCATCACCAAGTTCTTTGAAATATTGATTGCACTTGTGTTATCATAGAAGATAGAAATTGGTTCACCATACACTATTCTAATATCCTTCGACATTTTCCTCATCCATAACACCTATGTGTAGCAAGATATTGATGCAATGTACTCATCCTTAATAGTAGATAAATAAACTGAATCCCATTTCTTGCTTAGCCATGATACCAATCTAAATCCAAGAAAGAATGCACCACCATTTGTAATTTCCCCATCATCTACACAACCAACCTAATCTACATCTGTGTAAGCACTCAAGGTAAAGTTAGTATTCTTTGGATACTATAAGCCATGATCTAGATTTCCTTTTAAGGATCTAAATATCCTCTTTACTACTACAACATGTCACTCTCTAAGATCTTCTTGAAATCTAGCCACTAGACAAACTGCATGCATGAAATCATGTCTAGTAGCAATTATATATAACAATCCACCAATAACTGATATGTACTTGCTTTGATCAACCTTAGGAGATTCATCATTCTTTCTCAACTTGCAACCAATAACTATAGGAGTAAATATCGGTTCAAAGTCTTCCATTCCAAACTTCTTCAACATTTCTTTGGCATACTTTGATTGTGAAATGAATATACCTTTATTTTTTTGATTGATTTGTAGCCCAAGGAAGAAATTCATCACCCAAAACATAGACATTTCAAACTCTTTCTAGACAAACTTCTTGCACATCTCTTCATTTCTTCCAAAAACTATGTCATTAACATACACAACCAGAATCAAAATTTGATCTTTTTCAACTTTGAAGTAAAGATTACTGTCTGTGGTACCCTTATTGAATCCTTTTTGTATCAAATAGTTGTCTAATCTTCCATACCAAGCTCTATAAGCTTGCTTCAATCTATATAGTGCCTTCTTCAATCTGCAGACCATACTCGATTTGTTAGATAACTGAAATCCTTTCGATTGTTCCATATATACCTCTTCCAATTCTTCATTCAAGATGACATAATTTACATCCATTTAATAAACCTTAAAGTCCTTATGTGCTATAAAAGCCAAAAACATCCTGATAGCCTCCATTTTTGCCATCAGAGCAAATGTCTCCTCAAATTCTATACCTTCAACTTGTGAGTAACCCTTACACACAAGTCTAGCCTTGTTCCTTACCACTTCTCCATTCTCATTCAATTTTTTTCTAAATACCCACTTAGTTCCAATTATGTTCTTGTTTTGCAGGTCTTGGGACAAGTTCCCAAGTCTGATTCTTCTCAATCTACAATAGTTCTTCTTCCATAGCCTCTAACCAATGTTCATCTTTGAATACCTCAACCACTATTTTGGGTTCAATTTCAAAAAGTAAACACAAATTTACTTCTTCTTCAACAAATTTCCTTCTTGTCAATACACCTTTGTTCTTGTCTCCAATGATATATTCTTTAGAATGATTTCTTTGCACATACTTAGGAGTTTCAAGGGTCTTTCTTGGAGCTTCTTCCTCTTCAATCTGCACTTCCTTTTCATTAGCTTTCTCTTTTTCTATGAATACAAGCTCATTTGATTCATATCCATCTATCGCCACTGAATTTTAAAAATCTCCATCTTGAAACTTTGACACCTGCACTCTCAATAATTTTCGTAGTCTCTTGTTGTAGCACCAGTAGGATTTACTTTTAGTAGAATATCCTTCAGGGAGATTCCTTCTTCATAAATTGCGTCAAATTTTCATAAGTTTTCTTCATCTCTTTTGATATATCGTTTTCTTCCAAACATTTTAAAGTACTTGACTGTAGGTATCCTTCCATACCACAACTCATAGGGAGTCTTAGTGATGTTTTCTTTTGCTTGAACTATGTTAAGTATGTAAACAATAGTATGAATTTCTTCTCTCCAGTAGACTTTCAGTAGGTTAACTTCTTTCATCATAGTCCTTGCAACTTCTTGAACAATCTTGTTTTCCTTTAAACCAATCCATTTTTTTGAGGAGTTCTAGGGCATACACGTGCCTCTTTATGTCATGATTCTCACAAAACATGTTAAATTCATTGGAGGTGAACTCTCCACCTCTATCAGATCTCAAAAAATTTATTTTCATATCTATTTCATTCTAAACCATAACTTTAAATGCTTTGAATCTATCTAGGGCTTCAGATTTTTCTTTAAGAAAAGTAACCCATGTCATCCTAGAATGGTCATCAATCAAAAGAATGAAATGCGTGTCACCTGGAAGAATTCTTACTCTTGTAGCACCACAAAGGTCTGTATGCACCAATTCCAACAATATAGTAGAAGATTGTTCTTTTCCTTTGAAACTTCTTGTTTGCTTTCCCATCTAAGAATCCTTACAACATTGATAGGCTTTTTAATCTTTGGTAGATCTCTTATTGCTTGAATTGAACTAGTTCTTACTAGATTATCAAAATTAATGTGACATATCCTCCTTTTCCATAACCAGCTTTCATTAATATATCATAAAATAATGACCATTAGCACCCTTGAGCTGATAAACATTTCCATTTGTCCTTTTTCTAACAACAACTAGAATTCTAGACCCTTTTCTGATCTCACATCCATCATCTTGAAACATAAGATTGTATCCCTTGCTACACATTTGTCCAAAACTCAAGAGGTTATGCCTTAAATCATTAACATAGTAAACATCATCAGTATTATGCTTGTTGTATAAGTATAAAATTGCACCCCTCACAATTTCGCACACATTCTTGCATCTGCTTTAGTGTCCACTCCCTTAGCATCTTGAGTAGGGTCATTTTAGCCCTTGCATTATCCTTTTTCCCTCTCAGGATGCTCCAACACCTCTTTTCAACAATTACCCTTTGCGCATTAGCTTTACCCTGAATCATGTGCTTTCCCATTCGTGTCATTTTGTAGTGTAATGTGTCTGGACACTAGCACATTGTACAAACATCTGTGTGCCACACTAGCATCCTACAATGTTTCAACACTCAGAAAACCATTTTTTAGCATGTTTTCCACTTGTCAGCCAAGTTTGTCAGTGGAAATAGCTCAAGATTCCCTGTAACCACTTGGGAAGCTTCTTCTCCCTCTTTAAAAGTCCTCTTTTCACTTCATTTTCAGCTTCTTCTACTTCTAGCTTGATTCCAATATTAGCTTTTGCATTCCTCTCTTGTCATCTCACTTGCACAACTCCATACAACTTTCCATAGCAAAAACTTTAAGTTCTCTTGGCACTACTCTTTGTAGCCCACTTGGCTCTTACATCTATTTCCCTTGCTTCATGCTTGTGAGCATCTTGGGATTCCATATCCCCTACTATTTGCATGCTTACTTGGTGATATGGGTTCTCCTCCTCGAACGGGGTTTGCTTTTATCACCTCTTTTGTGATACAGGTTCTCCTCCTCAAGCGGGTTTTTCTTTCACCACATGCTTTATTCATCACACTCTTTCTCTCTATCTTCCTAGTTGTCATGGAGGTGGGAACACCAAAACAAAGGTTTGACTATGGCACACCCCTATATAGCCCCAAAATTCTCTCTAGATATCAGGCTTGTAGGTTTTGAAGACATTCATTTGGTGGAGGCTTCATCACTCATGTGGTTGTAAGTATTTCTTTCATTTCTTCTCCTCTTCTTTATCATTTCCATTTCACTTTACTTAAATTCTATTTTATTCTGCTACTTTATCGCATTCTGTTAGTTCTTAGTAATCTGTTTGCTAGTAGTTACTTAGTTATTTTCTGTGATAAACTCGTTCTCTAGTCCGTACGAGATGCCAATGCACTTCTGAGACGTCAACACGCTGCGCTATCATCTGTATTCTGCATTGTCATCCTTTGGCCGAGAGCTTGTCAGTTTTCCCAAAAAAATCTTTGTGACCTGCTCTTTTGGATTCTAAAACTCTCATTGTTGTTCCATTAAGGTAGATTAGGGAAGATTTCCCTATGAGGCTCTCTAAAGAAAGAGAACTTGTGGGTAGTGAACTCCCCTCTTCTACACTTGCCATTAAAACTAATTGAACCTATTCCACATATTTTATCACCTAAATCATCACCAAATCTAAAAAGTCTTTTATCATAATTTTCAAGTTTAACTTACTTTTGTCTCTGGTCATATGATTTGAGCATCCATTGTCAATGATCCAATAGTTCTTATCATGTCTAGCATGAAAAGAAAATACCAAAGTACCTTCATCCTTATCCTTTGACTCCATAATACTTTCCTTCACACATCTCTTTGAGTTAGTAGAAAAAAATTCATCTTTTAAAGCCATGAACAAGCATCCACAATCATCATTGTAGAGTCTAAGCTAATGTATTGAACTTGGTAGAATCGACACAATTTAGAGGGTTAACTAATTGAACAGTCCACTCAACATTAGTCAATACTACATTAAATTACCAATCCAAGGTTTGTAATCTTGTGATGGTGTAGTATTATATATGTCTTCAAGGAATCAAAACTACTTAAGCTAACCTACTCAAGTTATTCTACTTGTTGGAAACTCATAAAATTACAAAACAAGTAAAAGAAATAACTAGAACTAGTGGCTACGTGTACCTACAACTTAGACTGTAACTGAACTGTTGCTAATGAAATGATACTGTAATAACTCAAAACTGATAAAAACTAATGACTTAACTAAATTAACCTCTAGAGTATTACTAGTTAACCATTGCATGCATATTTATAAGCATTAATTAACAATAAGCAAGATATGAAATTCTGGTTAACTTGCATATGATTCATGAAGTAATGATAAACTAATGACAACTATTAATAGAAATAAATAACTGAAAATGAAGTGAGGAATAGTACCTTGAGTGGCTTGTTCAAGTGGATGTTCTCACTTTAATTGAACCCAAATCTAGCTAACAAATTCTATGCATCCCATGAAATTAACTCCATTCAATGCATATCATGAAAGATTACAAAATATCTTTTCATGGATCATAATCAATCATTCTGAATTTTTTTCCTATCTCAAAACTAAAGTAACTGATAATAGAAAGTTAAAAACTAACTAACTACCCTATGGATTCAACTAATAGCTATATACAAGCTTGAGGGAATCTTATTCAAAGCAACAACTTAAGTGAAATCATTAACTCCACTCCTAGATATTTAGAGCATAGAGTTAAGACCAATTTATTTAACCTATAACTAAAAAGGAAAAATCCTATAAGTGAAGGAGACCTCTTCTTCAACGGTTATTAACTGGTTATAATAACGCATATTCAACCTTCATCAAGTGCCTTCAATAAAAAAATCATCACGTTCATTCTAATATGGAACTCCCCTATTTTACTTTCCAACATTCCTTTTGTTGTGGGTTTATCCCACAACTTCTATGTGCCATAGTTCCTCTTTAGTTGCAAACAAGTTAATTTGACAAAACATGTACACAAGGATAGCTATCATAATCAAAACATAGCATTCCATCAACATTCCATACATATCTTCATATAAACCATACAATACTAGTATATTATAACCATAATTCCATCATTATATTTTAGGTTCAAGTCTGCATAATAGATATGAAAGGATAGTATAATGTAAGAGAATTGTCTGGAAAGTTTATCTAGAAGTATCTCAAAATATGTATAAAAACAACATAAAATGAGCTATTATTTGGACCTATCATCTCCCCCCAACTAGTCTTTTTCTTTGCCCCAAGCAAAACACTAGGGATATTTGATTGTACTACAAAGCAATTTGTCTCAGATCCATAATTGTATTAACCCCCTGAATCTATTTCAAATAGAACCCTTGATATTTTGAAAGCCGCCTCATCCTGATAATTCCTACTTTCTCACATTCATCAACTTTCTCCCTAGTCTAATGTGGGACTAGATAGAGGAGAATAGGTGGATGAAAGGTGAGCGGTACCCTGTAAACTCCTTTGTTGACACCAATTGTTATATATTTGTGTACCCTCTAAATCATAGTAGTGAAATTATACACAAAATGTGGTTCTTTCCTTTGTAATTTAGGTGTTAAACTATCCCATCTATTTTACACATGTTTGTAGCACTGGTTTTTTATACCCACATCTAACATCTGCATTCTCTCATAATATACCTTTATGAGTTTCATGATTTTCTTACCCACACCCTTATGTTTCAGGAGTTTCATCCATTCGTCAATGACTGCATATGGATTTTTAGCCTCTTTTCTTATGGGAAGTACAATGGATTTCTCTTTCTCCTCATACTCTTCCATGATCTCACCCCTAAGTTGCTCATTCCTATAAGAGGAGGCAAGTGCTCTAATCTAAAGATATCCCATAAAAATTAGAGGGTTCCATTTTGTCTCATTAGATATTATATAATTGTGTAAATAAAACTAAAAAAATTGATCCTTTTCTTCAGGTGTGGAATTGGTGAAGGAATTAAGGAATTCAAATTTCCTACTCATATATAAACTGGACTAAACTGAAAGCATATAGAAACCTTTCCTGTAAGAATAATGCATAAGTTTTAGGTGGAGGTCTACATCTAACAATTTATGCAGCCTTATTTGCTAATTCCTCTAACTGGACTATTGATTTGTTCAATTCCATGCCTCTTTTCTAGTTCCTTTTCATATTCTACCTTTTCCTTCTTCCATTTCTCCTTTTCTTGTGCAAACTCAATATTCACTTTCCACAATTGGTAGCCAAGTGAGAAGGTTGTGTGGTAATTAAGATTTTTCATAGGATGGCGTTTCTCATCTAGCATTGCTAGTTCTTTGTCCCCCATCTTGGTGACAACCAACTGTGCTAGTAAATCTAGCTTAGTGCCATGGCCATACTACTATAGTTTCTCCTCCATCTCCTACCTTTTTTCTTCTCTTTCCTTATCCTTCTACTCATAATTTTTCACTAACTCCTCTAGGTTTTTAATCCTATCCAATGCCTCTTAGAGTTCTTTCATTACATCTCTTTCTTCAATGTAAACCTCCTATCTATCTTCAAAATTCTCATTACCTTCTTCATAATCTCCATGAATGGGACTACCTAGGGTTTCTATATGTAGCTTCTTGATAGTAAATATATCTTTTGATTCAGAATCATAAGTTGTCACCACATATCTTCTCTTTTTTGCTAGTATATTCACATTACCAGGAACATCCCCTTTTTCTTTAATGTCAATTTCTACAATCATAACATTTTCCTGACGTTGTTCTTGCTAATTTTGTTCTTCCTGAGGTTTTTCTTAACACATCTCTTCTCCTTCGAGTTCCCCTATATTTTTCTTTGTGGCATCTTGTTTCCTCAATCTGCTAGAGCATCTAGGTGTGAGTATTTCTTTCTCAATTTTCTTCTTTCCCTTTTGAAACTCTTCTTTTGCTTTGGATCATCCTCTCTTTTTTGAGTATCCCTTTTTTCCTTTGGAATATCCTCCCCTTCTTCTAGTTTAGAGGGTGTAGAGGAGGTGGATGCACCGCCTCTCTGACTCTTAGATTTCTGTGACTTAGAAGAACAAGATAATTACTCAATTATGGGGTCCTAGACTCTAGTTCTTAACCTGTTCCTCATGCTCACCTTGGCTACGGGTAAGCGAAGCCACTGGTGAGACATGAGGGTTTTCCTCTTCAGGATCATTTTGGGGTTTTGCATCCTCAAGTACTATGGGTGCATCCAACAAACTATTAATATTTGTACACTCATATTTCTTGAAATCCTCCCACCTCACTTGTGGGTATTGAATCGTTAAACTCCTCTTTATTAGTAAGGTAATTAAACAGTGATGAGATAGAGAGGTATCACTTTGTTTTTCTTTGGTATTTTGAGGCCATCCATTTAAAAAAAATATAATTTTTTTTTGGTGCATTCACTAACCTATTATGCTTGAGGTGACTAAGCAATTTGAAATGAACTGTATACAAAAGCTTCTACCTACATTCATAGGTGATGTATCTAACAATGTAAGAGGCACAATTTTCCCATAACTAGGGGAGGGAAAGTCTCTTTGTACCTTCTAATTAGGAGTCTAATTCATCTCCTCGTATACATAATTCTTCCTGAGCTGCAACTCCATTGGCTCGTGCTGGAAATTCTGCCCCTATTCTTGGTAACCCAATGACCTGTGTAATGGATATCTTAGATGCATCTACTGAAAGTCCTTTTACCATAGCTTCATCATATTCAAGAGTAGATGCACACCTTCTTGTCATGTCATCACTAAATTTTGTTAACAGATCAAGAAGTAGTCAAGCCATCCAACCTTAGTGAAAATAGGTAAAAATGTTGCATCCTCAAGAATTTGTTGGTGAGCTACTGGCTCCCTTCTTATGACATCACCTCCCATTTTGGCTGACTTCTCTGCTTAATGCACTCAATTCAACTTATAATTTTTTAGCTTAATCTTCTCTACCATCTTAAAAACCCTTCACTTCCCTTATGTTTCCTCATATATCTCTACTGGCATACCATACTGCAAATTTCCCTTCTCAGTACCAACTTAATTCGAGCTCATGGACATGTTCTAAGTTCGACTTTCAACTCTGGTTTAAACTTGAGCTTAAGTTCTTAGGGTGTAAAATTTAGAAATTTGGAAATGATAGCAAAAATGAGATATAATTTAGAAGGTTTTGCATTTCATTTCTATCCATTGATTTTAATTTAGGTGGAAAATTTCAAAAAGACTGATGCAAAGACTGACTAGGTTGTACCCTCCCCCTAACTTAATTGGTGAAGTGATATCACTTCACACTTATGATTTGGAGGTGGTTTAAATATGAAATAATGCTGATTAGTGATATAATAGTTCGCATGAATGAAGTAATATGAAAAATATAATGAAATTTTAAAGACGACTATAATAATCATGATAGTGTACTTGAAGTACCGCCTTGAAGAAATAACCATCTACTACACATGAAAACTAGAAAGAATATATTTGTTCGTTGATTTGATGCGACATATAATAATTGCAAGGTAATGAATAGTGGGTGGCAAGTGAAAATGATGGGACAGGTATTATGGATATGAGTTGGCAATTTTACGGCTCGAGTAATTGAAATGTGAGTAGGCAGCAAAAAAATTATGCCACAAGTACTTATTGTGAAATGACGGATATTACATGTGGATATAGTGAAATGAATGTGTCTGAACTTGTAGTAAATATGGCGCTAATTAATTTGAATTTTCTTTTCAGCTGCCAGACGATGCTACGGGTACCTGTAGTGTCAGGGCCCATTTTGAATGTTGACAACATTAAGCTACAAGTCCCTATGACATCAAAACCCTTTGTGAATATTGATAAATAGGTCCCTCTGAAGATATTGTGAACATTATTATAATGTACATAGTGTGTGTTTGTGAGAGAAAATGAGAAATTAATCATCTACGATCTCAAAGATTGAGTTGTGTAGCTTAATCACTTGGTCACTAGATGTGCCTGGTATATCATGTGTTGTTGAAGTATCACTCTATATTAGATTCTGTATTTGGTTTACTGCGAGCACCATATTGTTGAAACAATAAAAGTGTGAAATCATCCTTTTGTAATGGCTTCTTATAGAGTTTCACCCTGTGGCCATTTACGAGAAGTGAAAATATGACTGCATCAATGGTGTGTAACTGGACTGCCCCATGAGGATAAACTTGACTAATTTCATAGGGGCCCAACCGTCTGAACTAGAATTTTCCTATGAAGTCTTTATACTATGAATCATATAGAAATTCCCAATCCACCATAATGAACTCCTTGTTAGGGTTAGAAGACAAATATCTAACAGTTAAATGCAAATTTGATCAATAAAATAGAGAAATAAAAACACATAAAATTATAGTAGAAAAAAAACAACATAGAGAATTTAACATGGCTACATCTAAAAAACCACAACCATCTACAAAGCCGCAACCATCCAATGATTTTATTATCTAGTGCAAAACTTATTACAATCTTGCGAATAATCACCTTTTTCTACATACTGTAACTCCCATCCCAACCCCATATAACAAGTTTTTAGAAGCTTCTAGAATTAGGGTTTTACAAAGTCATTTTTCTTCTTTTTTGGTGACAATGCAAATAAATGGAAAAAACAATTTTCTTGGGGGTTGTCGCCCCCAAACCCCCGCTCGGGGCCTGACCTAGTTAGACCCCAACAAGGTTACATGAAGAGTGTACAATATAGCATGATCAATTGCCACATACCAATAATCTCCCACTTGGAGACTGATCTTGGACAACACTGCTGCACTTACAACTCCCATTGGAAATAAGCACCTTGGACTCTGTTGCTTTTTTATACTTGAATTCAACCTTGAAGGCCAACTGAAGCTAAAGAGGAGCTCAACTTCTCCCTTTTCACCACCTTTGTAAACATATTTGCTAGATTGAAAACTGTATGTATCTTTTTCAACTTTACTTGTCCATCCTCCAACACTAACTGAATGAAATGATATCTCAACTGTATGTGTTTGGTTTTAGAGTGCAAAATAGAATTCTTTGCAAGATGTATAACACTCTAGCTATTTGTAAACAAGTAATTCTTAGCTTGTTGTTTTCCCAACTCTTCCATAAAAATTTGTAGCAATATCATCTCCTTTTTTTCCTTTGTTGCAGCAACATACTCTGCAAGCAACCACCTTTTGCAACCGAGAAATCCAACTCACTATTGTCCCACCAACTGTAAATACATAACCTGTGGTACTTCGCCTCGTATCAATATCCATTCAAATCGATCAGCGTAGCCTTTTAAATCGATTATTAGAGCCCTAAAACATAAACATTTAGTGGATGTACCTCTCAAATACACGAGAATCCATTTACCGCATTCAATGCTCCACACTAGGATGACTCATATACTTGCTAACAAATCCTACAAGGTATAATATCTAGTCTTGTGCATACCATGGCATACATTAAAGCGCCTCTAGGTTAGGCATATGAATGCTTGTTACCTATTTTTCACTTCAAGCTCAAACGGGTAGAGCTAAATAAAATTCATCATTTATAGGTACTGAAATGTTCATTGATTTGTTTGAAGTATTCATTGATCATCATAGAAGATCATTTTACATCTGAATCATAGTTTTATTGTGCAAACATTTAAAACAGAAAATTGAGAAAACTTGCATAATAATGTTTTTTATTCATTTTGTAAAAATGTTGAATCTCGCACAAGCCGCGAGAGTAACTGAGTTTGATTCTAAAAATCAAAAGATGAATAAAAAAATTCAAAGGACAAACTACACTGCTAAAAATAACATAAGTGTAAAAAGAGGAGCAATTCATCATTTCCTGTAATGATGAATCACTTCCGTTGGTGTTTCCAGCCATCATGTCTCCAAGCAGCTGCAGTATCGCTTCCTTGCTCCATGAACCTGCAAAATTGTAAAGGAAATGGTGTTAGAGTTATACTCTAAGCAATGGTGAATTACATTCTGCCTTACGCCTATGCTACCAACAGAAATGTAATTTGCATCAAAACAAGCATTCATCAAACGAAATGCTGATAATCAAGAGAAAAACGTAATTCAATGGAAGCTTACAGCTTCTTTTATTTTGCTAACATGTTTGCTTCAGTGTGCAGGAATAGGTTCATCATGTTCAAGATCATTTTATCATATATGTGGAGTAAAACGGGCTCCCACAAGGGTTGAGCTTGGCATATCAAGGAGGATACACTCACAAGTTTCATACGAGGTTCATGAATATTGATAACAGTCATTAAGAGAATCAATGTTGCACTCATCAGTTTCATATTCTTTTCAGCTCTGCTTTACATTTTTACATTATATCTAAATGAAGTATTGAGCCTCTTTGCATTGAAGAGAAATAGAATATTCAAGCATTGGAATGTTTTTATAACTTTAGAAGCATATCATCGTAATCATAATCATGGAGTATAACAAATTTGCAATAATCCAATTCTTTACAAGTTCTTTAATAGCGAGAGCAATTTTGGCTTAGTCAGCATTTAAGAGGTATGGAAGATACAGATTCATCAAACAGGCATGTTTGTTTCAAGTATCAAATGAGAATATCAGAAAGATCATGAGTCTGAAAAGATAAACATTCAACTGCTACTGACGAGGTTAAGAGAAAGTTCAGATTTAACAATATTTACAGCTGATTTTAAATAACAAATGATAGTTCCAGCTATTACCAGTCATTGATATGCTCACAAGGTATAGAGCTATAACGGAAGATATATATGAAGTGTAGTGGAATCTTGCTATGCAAAATGAAGCATCATCTTTTATCAAACAAAGCGTTATGTTTGCAGCTCAAGATACATATTGAATCTGGTATAAGCTCACCAAGAATAGCAAATTGTAGTCATTAAAGAAGCAATGATTAAAATATCAATGGAGTAGCAATTATGGATTAGACAACATTCTACAGGCATGTTTTTTTGTTAAATACCAAATGAGAGATATCAAGACATTAAACATGAAGACTTAACAGAGGTAATTTGTAGCAACATCAAGTATGAATTTATAATGAGCAACAATTACCTAGAGCAACAATCATCATGAGCAGCAATTATGAGCAACAATATTCAGCAATATATGTTTAAAGCTACAACCAACTTTCAATTTTTTATATTTTATCAAGTGTCAGTCATAGTCGTGAGAACAGTACAGTCTACTGTCATAAATACTAAGGGAGGCAGCAGCTTATGAATTAAATGACAAGTGCATTCAAGAGTGGAGAATGGAGTAGACCAAAAAGGCTTGCATTAACAGTCTTTTAATGGAGTAGATCAAGCTATGGTAACAAATATTTCATATATTGATTGAATGGAAGCAATAAAGCTCAAATACCCACGTGGAGTTTTCCTCATACATATGGAAATATAGAGTTGCTACATTTTCAGTTGTGGAATAAAATCAATAACAAATTTTAGTTGTATACAACAAGAGATGTTTAGTTTCTAGTCATGGCCACAGCCTAGAGCTTTCTGTTTTCAAAATATAGAGATACTCATTTAATTCTTTCACTTCGAAATTATAAATATGTACAAAATGGAGGTCATCATGGAAACATACAAATGTGCAAGAATACCCATTATGCAAAAATATAGCTGTGGCTTGTTCACAGTTCAAAGGCATTTGAAATTGTTATATTTTAATGCAAGTGTTACTTTTGAAGGGAATAACACATCAACAAATTCAAAGATACAAAGAACAGATAAATGATGAATACCCAAAAGCTCTAGTTAAAGTCTAGAGATGTCTATTAGCTGTGATTTTATAAAATGAAGGAGTTTTTAGAAATTGAAGTTTCATGGCCACCATAGAAGCTTCAGCCTTTTGTTCAAAGATTATGCATAGAGGAAATTACAAAAAATCTTTCTGTTTTGTTCGAAATCAAGTACCCAGATGAAGACAATTCACAGTGATGGCCAATAAATGAACAGCAACAGAAATAATAAGCCAAGAGGTCGCTTACAACAAAGAGTAATTCTAACTCAGAAATAAAAGCTCAAATCCATTATGGTGACCTGAAAGAGGCTGAAAAGATTCATAAGGAGGAGAAAATAGACTTACCAAAGCCGCCATGAACAATGTTTTCCAGAAATCCTTTCATAGCATCAATTTACCAGTGCAAGTCGTG